>QNGE01005332.1:0-17566 GCA_008508345.1 Paragonimus westermani | reverse complement strand
TTTCAGGAAGAGATGCCAACCATCTTCCAACCCCCAACCTGGAGGACCAGGAGACTGTGGTTTGTCAGACCTCTACCTGTTGGCCTGCCTGGTATGAGTAACTCTGTCCAGTTTAGCCCAAAAGGTCATCGAGATGCGCAAGCCGTCACACCACGTCAAGGTCCAGTCTCATCGTTGCTGCTGATGCAACTTCCCAAGTACACAAGGTGGTCAACAACCTCTATAACTTCTCTATGCAACATTAAATTAATTATAGAAGTTCTGCAGATGCACTTCACATGCTGAGGCTCCAAATCGCATTTTGAAGTATGTTGCAGAGGTCGAAATAGCATCTAGCATTGTCCATTCGAGAGTTGGCAATCATTTGAAAAGCTTTAAAAAGTGTCGGAACCTCATAAAAGCAGAACAGACGTAAAGCTATTCAGGTAAGAACGGGAATCAATACAGGATAACAGAGCGAATTAATCACCTTCACGGGAAAACTGTTCTGTCAGTTTTCGTCTCGAAGTGGAGCAAGCCATCGCTCGTGTTTAGTAAGAAGTGGAATAGCAGGTGTGGACAGGGTCATCACAGAACTACTCATTCTTAATCGCCTGCCTCCAAAAAGGACATTTATTGATCTTCCTTACTTGATTCGAAGACATGGTACACAAAAGTAGAACTTTGTTCAGTGTTTATCCTTTTCCGGATAGAGTGGCGCACATAAGTGAACGAGTATTCAGGAGATCATGGAAGCACCAGTAAACCCGGCTGTGAATGTAACTTTATTGTTCAACATTCGTACACCGCTGAACAAAAAGTGGCCGCACTCTAATGGATAGCTTATATGACGTGGTTTCCCATTACTGCATGTTACCATCACGTTGCCGAATGGCAAGATGTGAAAGGTACTTTGTTCCATGCTATGGAATTTTATAACGGGTCACAGCCCACTTTCCATGCGTGTTTACTTTTTGAACTATGTTGCCGGGTACCGTGAGATGGCATCGCATCCGAGGTGTAATTTTGTGGATGATCAGGTGAGTTGAGTTGGATATCACTGTTTCACTAGATGGCTGCAAGAGAATATCTTGTAAATTGACAACGGGAATATTGGCGTTTCAAGTGGACAAAAGAGGGATATGGGTGCCGCAATATCTTTCATCAGGGGGCAAGAAACATCAAGAAGAATCACTGCGGAAAGATAAGATTGCCGCTTACAACAGTTGGTCAGTGTCAAGGTGTAAACGCTGCCCCAGAGGCCATTTTCAAGGTTAACCCAAACGAGGATCAGCAGAATTCCCGAGATCCGAATATGCGTCAGGTGTCCATGTCGTGTTCCAATGTTTACGGGGAATCACATACAAAGCGACTGACATGAGCTGCGTGAGGCTGTGCCTAGCCACTGTGACAGTGAGTCAGAGTACCCCGGAACCGATGATGCCGGGAGTTCGAACGGTACCCTGGTCACCTCGATCACCAGAGGGTAGTATAGTCGAACACGAATAAAGTCAGTTAGGTAACGAACACAACATTGCAAACGTATCTCCAAGGGTATACCAACCCGTCAGCAAGAGTGAAGGTTGTTGTCAATACAAACGAGATAAAGGTTAAATGGTAAACAACAAATGCCAAGTACCCGTCTATTCAAAGCAACAAATAATGATTGGGAAAACTTGTTTTCTATTTCGAACATGTCTGCTGGAAGAGTAGATGCGTTTCACTGTCAAAACAGATCTTGATTTCGATTCTATAGGAATTTTCTCTGATGAAAAACAACCTTCTACTTTCTCCATTATAGAGATTATCTTTGGAAGTGTGCATTCACCGAATAACATCATACACACTTCCTATTGCACGCCATACACCGTATGTCTGGTGAATAAGAGTTTCAACAAAGACTGTCCGAGTGGTAGTCGGATTCGGATAACTAGTTTGTCGCAAGACGCTTTGAGTGGGTAACCACCTACTGGCATTTGCATTAGAGTGTGGGAAAACGGACGCTCAACCAGGATAGGATTCCAAAAATGATAGTCCTCTTGATGATGCATAGGGATAAAATGATTTCCACAGACCACGCGAATGGTGCATTAAGATATACGTGGTGACATAGCTGGTAACACAACAAAAGCCACGAAACATCCGCTCAATATCCATGCACAGCGTCTCAGTGAACTCACTGGGGTGCAACCCCAGTGAGCGCATCAGACGGAACGCTTAAGAAACTTATGAATGAAAACGATGCCATGCGTAGGTCAAACGTTTTAGAAAGCAGTCACTTAACAATATACAGCGAACATGAGATAAGTAGACAGATACGACAATCTAGTGTTTTCAAACACTAAGTCCAAATGAAGCGGCCTATCGATACAGCAAAACAACACACTGTGAGATGTAAACAATGTTTATTCTCTCAGTGGCATAGATAAATCGTAGGTTACATGTAGTCAATATATGACAACAAAAAGAGTTGTCAAAGAGGACAAACATTACAGAAAACATTGTATTCCTTCACGCAGCTTATCCATACCGCGATAAAAACAATGTTACGAGGTGTCGACCGATTCTCGCCGGTAACACATAAACCATAAGTTCCATATAATCAGTATATGACAACAAAAACAGTTGTCAAACAGGACAAACATAACAGAAAACAAAGTCAATTCCACGGGATTGACATCCAGAGACGTGGCCCATACTCTTTATCACCATAGCTTCGGGGAATGCTAGCAGATCCTAGTTTCGGTGAATTAGCAACGCGGTGACTCATTTGGCTAGGGCAACCAAACGGTCTCTGTCCCCGTTACGCCTACTAGTCAAAGACTCAGGTTTGTTCCACCCTCCTTTTCCGACACGTCCTGTCAGTGTGTGAACTGGTATATCATGTGGAAATCAGTGGGTTGGTAAATCACGACCGGAAGCATGAGGAGTGATCTTGTGAGTGGAAACCGATGGTCGTATTTTAGCAACTGTGCAGGTGTGATTGACAAGCGATTGTGAATTCGGATTTGTATCGTCGGCAGTGTAAAGGCCAGAGCCAGAAGTATTTTAAAACTATTTCAATCCTAATTTTTCCTAACCACCGTTTGAGCTTTCGTAAACTCTCTAGGATTACCCTTGACCAGTAAGACATTCCTTTGGAGATTGTTCCCCGGTGATGATGCTCTCGTGTTAACTTGGCCCCACGAGGTTCGAACCAAGCAGTACTTCTGTACCATGAATGCAAACGAAGACAGCTAGAGATACTGACCAGTTTATATTACCTTATGATTCACAGCACAGTCGCGAACCGTTCTGAGGGCAACTGAGGAAACTTTGTCGTCTTGTTCATGAGAGACTGGCCTACTTAAGACCAAGGGCTAAGGGAACTGGCAAAGAATTACATCTGTAGAGACCAAGATTACATCACTTCATCGTTCATAGACCTTGCAGGTTTAGTGATATCGGAGATTTCGACCTGTCTTGGAAGTCCCAATCGCGGGGTAATCGATTGGAGTTAACAGGCAGTAACTGTGTCTCCTCTTAGGACGATCGGGCAACCTGATCATTGATCACAAGCGAGAGTGGTTGAGCGTTCAGATTTGATAATTCGGTCGTGCCTAATATGAGGTCAACGGCGCAGTGGTTGACACGGTCGCCTCATGATTGGAATGTCCGGAGTTCAAATCCCGGCCATGGCAAGGATATGCACTACTGACGAGCTCTAATGAGAGCGAAACTCGAGCCTAGTGCCTCTTTTCGAAATAGGCCGGTTGGAAAGTCTATCTGAATGCGAAGGCTGCGATCAAATGTGAGTGATGGTCAACTTGAAAATAAAACAAATCTCCGACTACTCATCAGGAAGGTAGTTGGCAAATTATTGGTAGGCAATTTTGGGAATGAACAAGAACGCAATGAATAGGCTACAATACTAGCCGCTAACAGTCCACTCTTAGATCGTTCATGTTTTCCCGTTACTTACAAAGACAACGTGCGACATACAGAGACTGTGAGCGGAAGTGTACACAAACAGAGCCTTAAACACTTGTTTACTAATAACATGGAATACACACTTTGTGAACACATGGTGAAGAGTGTGGGACGGAAAAGAGGAGCACGTGGACACGTTTCTCACGAGAAGCAACACAATCAAAAGTGACGAAGGTCCAACTTGAAAGTAAAAGGTACTCGACTGAGACCGAAAATAGCGGAACCTTTTGGAAGGTGGAAAGAGGGGACGAGGGACAGTTTGGTCAAAGTGACAATTTCACAGGATGAGGAGTTACCACGCACTTTGAACGAAACACAAGAAACGATATATACATCAAACTTCTAATGCGCATTAATGACACGAACAGTAGAGAACAGGAGAAAGGCTCAGATTTTGAAGTTGGTATGATCGTTATATCAAAACATACGGAACGCGGGTGAGAAAAGATATCTACTACTATTCCACTGTCACAAAGAGTAAGCTTCAGGTCTAGACGTGTTGTTAAGATTAGCGTAATCCGATAACATTCTGACCACCGTGAGATTATTTTCAACCCATTTTACAGAGCCGAAGATTAGCCAGTAAAACTGCATGGCACAGCGTCAGCGGCATACTCACATAGAGAGACAAAAATTGGAGATCTTTCAAACGTAATGCAGAGAAGAGGAGGGAGTCACGCCCTGAAGAATACTGTAGTCGTTTTGGTGATTTTCGATCACGCGCTGAGAGTAGCGATATTTGACTAAGTCAAGATACTGTGAATAGTTTTTTTCATGCGAGTTGTAACACCCTGCTACGATCTCTTGTCAAAAAGGCGTTACTGTCGTCAAGAAGGCGCTAACACACGTCCATCTAGCTGCTTCAATTATCGTACACGTCTCAGTATTGCCGTATTTGCATTTGCCGACAGGATTTTGGTTCATAACACGCACCGAACTGTATGCGAAGCGAAGACTTCAATCTGGACAATTCGTCTTGAGCTGAACGGTTGAATTCACTACAATCTACCTCATACATTTGGTCACTGATGAGACGCTTCTTATGACGTGAACAATTTGAAACAAAGCTTGTCGTTTTGATGTTTCCAGGTGATGAACTCGCTGGCACCCATTATGTGATAACTTTCACGAATCTACTGAATCAATGGATTCGGATAAACTGAAAACGCTTGTAGAGTTATGTAGTTCATTTTGTCCTCAATTACGCTACCCAGCATATACCTTTCGAATCCACAATCATTACGTTCGAGACATGCGTGTTTGTCCGAAAAATGACAATTTCATCAGGTACTTAATCTCCATTTGTAACGAAGAAACCGGGCAAACGCTGAACAAACTTTTGCGGGAGCTCAAATCCCTAACTTTCAATCCAATTCAGCTAATCAGGAACAAAATGACGTCATCAGCAAACCGCGGTCTAATGGTCTTCGCCAACGGCCTATAGAACGTCACCGTCATCATCATAGACAGAAATACATCAGTGGCTCTCACTGATGCTTAACTGCCACTGCACTTGAGGAAGGCAAATCTTCTGAATTAGCGCGGATGAAACCTCACTCGCAGTGAGGCAGTTTCGCGATGGAAACATCTTTCAAATAACTACACGATATTAGCGGTGACTTACAACATTATTTTCTACCTCTGCAGCCTCAGAAGTAGGTGTCTTCTTTAAAATGTCGATCAATCTCAGAAAGTTTATAAATCCCCCAAACACTCCGTTTCTTTGCCTGCTTCAACGTTATCTGATACGACTGCATCTGAATCCTGAATTTCCACACACATGGGAGTTGGAATTGACGTAAACGGAGTGCCTTTACAAGCCTTAGTGAACACTGGAAGTGCTGAAAGTAACAGACCTCAGTACGCCATTATCAGAAATATCCGAAAAATTGTCCATCCGAGGAAACAACGGCGTCTACCACACTACCTAGTAGCACTCAATGTCAATGTTACGTAACTATCCAATACACAGACTTTATCTACACCTGATTAGGACTGTTTGTATTGCCAAATCTGGACGTGGATGTTACACTGGGCCATGTTTCCTGTAGGCTGTATAACAGAGTTGACACATCACTCAAAGGCGACAAACTTGTTCTTGCATTGCGGAGTGGTGGCTACTGACGTGGAGTCACCGGTTTTCTCTGAAAAACTGGATACAGATCGCAGATATGTCGGTTGACATGTCATTCTGTTGCAGCTAAGCACTTTCGTTTATTGAGATGTAACCACTTCTAAGGGAACAATCCGGATTTCCCTGGTGGATCAAGGTTCTGGTTGACAGGAACGACCGATACAAAAAGAGAATGGTTGTGGAAAACAGCCATAAATATAATCATCTACCGCGATACAGATCCACTTTCGAAAATCAACACAATGACTGAAGGCGTCTCTGGGTATATCGTGTATATCGTTTTCGATTTTCACAGTGCCTATCGCCAAGCATCTAAGCACGACCAAGAATAAAGTACATTGTCTTTGAAGCCTATGGAAGTTTTCAGAAGTCCCTTCGGCGCCAACAGTGGGATCACTTCAGAGGACAATCGATTACACACATTCGCCTATTTTGCCAACGTCACAATCTGCAGCTGAACCAAAGAATACTTTGAACAAAAACTATATTTTCGTAGTATAGCCCAAAATACAACGTGGTGCTCGATAAAAGGGCGTGTATTCAAAAAAGAAGTCGATTAGCCTGGTTATCAAGCTTCAAATGGGATCACTAAATCTGGTCCTGAACCGTATAAACTGAACACTTTCTTACGCTGCAACCAGATAATCTCCACACGAAAGAATGTTCCTGCACAATTGGCAATCAGTTTCAAACGTATCACTTCTTATCTGGTTGACGGTTACCCAACTCATGTGGAAGAGAAACCCCATTTGGAAGTCTAAAAATGATGCCTTAGTAGAGGAAGCATATTTACTGGACAGTATTTCACACAGCGCTTACGCAAAGCTTCCAGACGAAAAGGAGGAAACAGTAATCTCCTTGTCATTTCGCTTCTGTGTGTGTGTGGCGATCTACACCCTGAACCCCTTAATACACAGATTTGTCCAAAATGGACTGAATACCGGAAATGATTCCGACTACCCATGACCAGATTTGATACCGGGTCCTGACAATGACGTTGCACCGACCCCTGGTTTATCAGCTTATTCAGTCAACCATACACCATGATCTGTTACAACAATAACAGAGTGCTCGATCACACAAGTTAAGGAATCGAGA
This sequence comes from Paragonimus westermani, assembly GCA_008508345.1. NCBI lineage: Eukaryota > Metazoa > Platyhelminthes > Trematoda > Plagiorchiida > Troglotrematidae > Paragonimus > Paragonimus westermani. The sequence goes on along the minus strand of QNGE01005332.1, from coordinate 10,386 downwards.
AATACAGTTTTCGGTTGCATTGTTATCCAAACAACATTCAGTAACGCAAACCCTTTTGTGTTTCTTCCTTCACCACAAGTCCCGCAAGGTTCTAGGTCGATTTCTTTATGTTGGCGGGCACGAATTGTACAAGATAGGGGAGAATTTCGTGTGTTACCTATTCCACACATGTCTCTATGCTGTTCCGTTAGGATTTTGTAACATATGTTGCACTGTAGCTTTCAACCTGGACATTTCGTCTTGATTCTGACTGCTGAATCCACACCAATGGCACCAAAGGCGTGAAATGAACCAAGCGAGCACGCCAATCATTGACAGAGAGGGCCAATAAGCAAACAGAATAGTTGATAATTTGACAATAGGAAAATAATTACGACAACAGAAATCCCCCGAAAGTTCTGAGGGAAGCAAACAATCGGTGAATGCTCATTTGATTCTTTCTTTCGGAATGGGGATGATACACTTTTTCAGCAGTTTGCTGTGCTACTTTCTGCCGTTTCTCTTTTAAAATGTCCCGGGATGGTTTTGAGCACATATGTCGTACAGGTCGTAGCAAACAGTGTAGTATTTGGATCCGTGGGACACTCGTGAAATCGTTCGAATTACGTGGAAAAAACAGCACCAATACTATTTTTGAGTGCACTACGGTTTGTAGACAGTCTACAGCAAAAAAGTATACAGACAACTAACAGCCAATGTACTCAAGACTGCTCAACAACATCTTATTAATACATACGTTGTGGACACACCTGAATTTTAAGGTAGAGGTCAACTCGGGAACTTTTAATTGCTCGAATTACTGGGAGGAACTAGGTACCTACAAGCAGTATGTGATATACGGAGCTGAGCTACGGGATTATGAAAGGGAGTTCTTCAGCTTTCGTCCTGAACCAGACTCTATCCATGCGGTGAAGTTCCTCGACTCAGCCAAAAGAAAAGAATGAATACTCTCCCAAACTTACGAGGTATACCGACCAGCCAGGCTCGGACGCACTCAGTTGGTCAAACGAAAAAGAACAGTGTACGGTGAAAATCCGATCAAAACCTTACCAAGAATTGATACGAAATACTTTGCGCCACATATGTCACATGGGCACTTAAGGCACAGATCTTGCTTGGGTTAGGGTGAACCAGATCCGAAGAACACGATCGTGCTGCTAGAAATCTGACACTTCACGCCGTTATTGAGATATGGACCAGCGTATGATTCAAATATAGTTTTGCTCGACCGGAGTCATTTATTTCTATAAATACAGAGAAGGAGTTCGTGCAAATTCGCAAAGGATCTGGCAGCGAAATAGATTGCCTATCTGGAATCTCTTTTGTCTGTGTCCTCATTGGTTCTTGTAGTTGGAGATTCGGGGCCATTCGGAAAGGGTTTCCATTCACTTTGCTCATTCACTGTTATTCGCATCAGTTATTCGTGATGGCAAACTCTGGACCGACAATCAGAAGTAAAAAGTGTTCATTCGCAATGATGAGATGCATCCGCTAGAAAAGAGGGAATTATGTGCATCCACAATGCACGTCCTTCATAAGATTCAACGGTGAAAGCTCTGTTTGAGTTCGAAAATAACACCAGCATTAAAAACGCATACGTCTGGATTAGGATCCAGCCCGTACTGAACTCATAAGCATGTTTCATTGCACCACACGAAATGTGAACTTAACCACACTCGAACAGACTTACCCAAAATTACACAGTGATGATCACGCCTCAGCACACACGTGGCACATACGTGACAGTGATGTGCACGCGGAGGGCGCACACTCTGACACGCCAGACAATAGGTCCAATCACGACCGGCTTTGTTAACCAGCATCAAGCCTTTGATACTTGGGTCGGCAAGGACAAGTCGAACAGCGCTGGAGACAAACCCGATTAGCAAATACAGCCCGAAAACAAAATATATCAAGTACACATGCCAACGGTCAGCATACAGAGCGGGCATGATGATACAGGTTTCAGTTAGTACCATAAAGGAGACATAAACAACCAATAAAAGGCGCAACAAACGCTGGCGTGCAAGCTCGCTTTTGGATCCGGCTGCAATAGACATTAGGTCAACAGACAAAGGTAGATCGACTTACAGCTGTCAAAGGATGTTGCATAGACGACATCGGGAGAATTAGATGAATCAGTTGATTTTGATGTGAAACATCGGGTAAAAGATTGCGACATTTGGGAAAACATTATACTGCCTAAGAGATCTGAGTACTGAATCAATGAAGTTGAGTTAATCCATAAATCCGGATGGCCTGCCAAACTAAAACAGAGGGTCAGTATGTTAGACAACCAATGGAGCTTATGACATGAAGACAATGAGATCGGAAATATGGTGAGGACAGGTTTAGAACGAAATCAGGGTGTGATAGAATACTCGCTGTAACTCAGTGATAACGATGCTCACCTACCAACACCACCGTCGCGGTTTGAACTACAATCTATTCTGTTTAGGTCTAAGCTGCTTAACAATATCCAGTTCATATGTGACAGTGTGTCACACGGCAGCAGACATTATAAGGCGAAAAAGCCGGAAGCTTGTACGTTAAGCCTAGTTTGACAGTACACTAAGTAGAAGCAACAAGAAGCCAACACATAGTCAAAGAGAACAGAAGACAAGAGATAGAGGATCACCATCTTTGCAAACTGAAATAAACTGTAAGATCATGACAAAGAGTTGCAAAAGTCACGGTCTTGACATCACAGTGAACAAGTTTTCTCAGTGGTGGTCTGTTAGAATGTTATCGTCAACTGTCGCCCTCTTTTCCTGCCGAACGAATAAAAAAGGACATACGCTACTAGGCTTGTACGCCCCATAAGTGTTAATACGACGACATTGGCATCATGTTACTAAACAGCTATGGGTAGTGGGAGTCCAGAGAAAATCTCACAGTTCATCATTGAAGTCAGTAGTGTAGAAGATCGAAGGATCAGGTGAAAGTTTGCATTTGTCTTATTAGAACAATATCGAAGTTACAAAGGTAAACACTGAAAATAAATGAAAACGATAGGGGGGAAATTGTATAATTACAACCGTCCTTGTCACCTTTAACAAGATGTTGGGATGCGCTACAAGTGAAGATGAGAGAATAACGTCTAAATACTTAGTTTTTAGAGAAGGTGGGTGAGACTTTCATTACTTCCTGGTTCAGAAGTTTATATGAATTGGCTAACAAAGCCTCTCTCTCACGCTTGATACACACAGATTTAATAGGACAGTGAAGTTTCAAAGTCGGTGTAGGCGGTAGTACATTCAAAGATCAGTGTGGATAGATTATTTGGTTGGTGGCCTTCAACAGAGTTGGTGAACGTAACGGATCAGCGTCAACAATTCTCCTGCTAAAATGTGTTCTTAAAGCCAGGATTGATAGCAGGGTTCCTGTTACACAAATCGGTTCATTTTGATGTACATTTTAAGTTAAACAAGTCGTAACGGACAAGAACGAAAAGCCCGAAGAGGTCATTAAAGATATTAGAATTGCAAAGCACAAGTCAGAAGAGGTAAAAAACAAACCGACAATACCTTTGGACTTAGAGAATGCAGAGGATAACGCTGTGGCTTATGATGTACTAGGAAGTAGCCTTAACTGGAGGTTTTAGTTTGTCAGTTTGATAAGACTGTTGCACAGCTCCGTTACAAAGCCGGCAGGAGTTTACATCTATACTTTCTTGATAGTAACCAGTTGAGGAACAGTGCTTACTACGAGCATTGTATGAGCCTTAATAAGATGCCTGCTGTGATCACGAAAAGGATAGTCAAAAATCGAGTGACGCTTGCAACTTAAGTCAAAAGGTCAACTGTACCAACAGTCTATATAAGGCTGTAGAACTTGACCAACCGACGAGAAAAATGTTCACAAGGCGCCTGTTCTTCGCCAGCTGTGCTTCGGAAGCATGAGTATAGTGCAATGGGAACGTCGAATTGGTAACCAGCTTCGCCGATGTTTTCGGAGGAGCAGACTTCGCCTGTCGCCATAGACTTTGCCCGCTTGAACGCCCTTGTGTATGCCAGCCCATCATCCACCACATCGTGATCTGTTTGTGTATGCTGGGTTCGGTTAAAAGTGACAGAATTGGCATGCTTGTGAACTCTGACCTTATGAACGGGGGCCTCACAACGATGCTAACCACGTAATCAGAGTTGAGTCACATGCAAGTAACTCGGTTGCCAGTCGTCAGGTTTTGACAGGTGATAGTCGATGGAGAGTAGGCTGGGTTAGTACCAGCAAACTAGTTAGGCGCGGAGATCGGGACAGCCCAGAAAGTGAACCACGAAGGTACTAACGGCAGATGGAAAAGCTGCAGGAGTAAACGTTCCAGTGCTCAAGGCAACGAAATTTCCAAACATTTATCGGCGTGATGTGGACGAGTGGAAAATGTGAACTGATAAATTGAATATACTTTGTCTCAAGTTGAAAACCACCCAGAGCTGATTGCAGCCTTTGCATTCAGATGAGCCTTTTGGCTGATCCACTTCAAAGGGAAGCATTTGACTCGAGTTTCGTCCTTAATGGAGCTCATCAGTAGTGTATATCCTCTTCCGGACAGGAATTTGCATTCTGACCCTCATGCGTATGAGATTAGTGATAATCACAACGCCAGTAACCTCATAATAGGCATAACCGAATGTGTAAATGATGTTAACATGTCAGTCTCATGAAAAAGAAAGCTAGTGTGCAAATTTCGGTCCAGATGAGGATATGCACTATAGATGAGTTCTAAGAGGGAAACTCGAGTCTAGTACTCCCTTTTGAAGTGGGCTAGCCGAAAGGCTTACCTGGATGTGACGGCTGCGATCAAGTGTGGTTGATGTTCTGATTGAGATAATTTAAACCACAGACTTTATACACTGCTTGACTGTTCCTGTAGAAAGCGAGATTGTTCCAGTCTAAAGGCACGATACGTTGAGTTATTTCCTGTGTTCATTGTATTCGTTCCTGTCTCTTCAGTAGATTTTGACTAAATAGGTTATCTGTTCAATTTCCTTCTCCCCCAGTGTTCTTTTAACTAAATAAACAAAAAGTCTGCTGTCTATGAAGATTCAGTGACATCAAAAGATCTTCCGGAGTAATCTGACAGACGTTTAGAGAGTCGGAATGAAAATTATCGGCAAATTTGATGTACTTTGCAGTAAAATGGACAGTATGCATCGCGGCCAGTTTGTGAGCAAGTAAGAAAGCCAGATTCATCAAATGGAGACCTCAGATGAATATGACAATGTGCAAGAGCTTTCGATGCACAGAGAGTAGTTATTGCATAGCGCAAATTAGAGATGGCGCCCATCCGTATCTATACACATCACAAGAGGAACATCTGAGACACCAGCTAGTCAGGGGGGAAACCTGGATATCGATAGAACTCGCGATATCATCCGAGGCGTCTCGGATATCGAATGGACCATCCTGAGCATAACAACGACGAATAAATTTCGTCTAACCACATTTGAAGTAACAAATGTTTAGTAGTAGTACTCATCGGATGGAATTCATGCGGAGATTCTGAAGCTCTGAAATTCGAAAGTGAAGACAGTTCACATTCTGAAGCGACGTTACCGCAAATGCTGTTTGATGTCAAGCCGGATATCGTTTAACCATAATCATTTCAAAGAACACGCCACTGAAGCTAGATCGGCGGACTCGTTCTAACCGGTTTGTAAAACCCGTGGTGGACTTAGGACTTCAGAAATCCCGTCCAACGTAGTTGGTTTCAGTTCTCGTGACAGCTCTGTGAATGAACAGCCTCCTGTGCAATATAAAGCAAACGCGTAAGTTTACAATTGACTACGACGGGTGCATTTCTACTAACTCTCCTAGTAAATTTAACGAACTGGCTGAGCTTTGCGAAATTTACTCTTTTGCAAAGTCTCGTAGAGCTACTGTCACTGAATCCTGAGTCAGCAATTCCTGTTTCGACTCATAGTACAACATTGAAGACATGCTTTTTTTCACGTAGACAGGATGGAGGGTATAATTCAGTACTTGCTAATATTCTTAAACAGTCTAGTGTTCCTCTTGCCCAACTATCTCAGGTCGTTGAGTAGTGGGAGTAATCTAATACCCTCCAACTTCTAGCTAAATTCAAAGTGAATTCCTCTCAGGTAACATGGAAACTTTGACCTTTCCAGTTTTCCGTCCTATCCTTCTGTAGCTGACTAACGTTCCGGAAATAAATCTTCCGACATTTCCGTGCAAAGGCCCTGAGGACTCAAGGCCAACGCGATTTTTCCATACTCTAGACGCACTGGGGTACAGCCGACATATCTCAAGTTTTACGATGTGGTAGAATGGACAGAAGTCTTCGTACCTAGACAAGATTCTAATCGAACATGGATGATAATCTCAAAGTAACCAGGTCACTAGATCTAAGTTACCGTGCAGTCGTTTCGTTTGAATTCACGTGACACTAATCTTATCAACCAAGTGGCCGAAAATGGTAGAAACTTTCACAAAATGAATGTTGACCTGCTGTATTCTCATTTAGCCTCACAGACCAAAGATGATTGAACTCTCCCCGGTCGATAATATGTGGGCAAATATTATTGCAGCACTTTTTATTCCTGACGATTCAATACAATTGCCGGCCGCAGAACGAAACAAGCACAAAATTCCACTCTGAAGAAACGACAGGAACTAGCGGTCACCGGGGCTAGACAAGAACCAAAAATGGTATACGCTACCGATTTACCAATTTTATTCGTGAAGATCGTTGTCAGTATTAACTTGTATCGTCAGCTCGTACAGTTCAAGCAGATGTGTTTTACCGATTAAATCAAACAAAAGTTGTGGTGCTGAAGCATGGAACATTACCGTATTTTAGTCCTGCTTCTTCCACCGTCGAATTCAAAGGTACAAGAACTGTGGACACCTCGCGTTCTGTTGCCTTTGACAACTTCCGGTACCTTGAAGACAGCTCTTCAGACCCAGACGTGTCTATTTCGTGAAGCGGATAAGCAAACTACTGCCTCACAAAATGCCCTTAACTCAAACCGTTTCCAAGGTTCAATAGTTAGAAATTAATTATCAGCCATCGTTGAGGGGATAGCTTTCTAATGAAGTCGCACAGTAGCCTTGTATCCGAGCATACCAAAATGGTAGAAGCACTCGTACACGACTCGTTCATTAACTACCTCTCTCTTCGTAGCTTATCAACGGCTAGCTTCTGAAGAATGGAAGAGAGCAGTTGACCGGTGAATCGAGATAAATGCTTCATATATGGACTTTACTTTCGATCGCGGGTCTCAAAAACGAACTCATTTGATTCCTCAAACCCGTCTTCCAGAATGTCGTCCATGAGAAAACTGCATAGGAACAGGGAGTTCTGATAACTCTGGCGAAAACCGCTGGAACTAATGAAAACTCGGGAGAGCCGTCCACGAGCATTCACCTTGTTTACACAGTGGTCTCAACGATATCATGAACCTCGCTGAGGCTCTCCTGCGGAGGAGACAGTTTCGAGTGACTGTATGGGGAACCGGAGCGAAGGTGATCATTGAGCCAAACAATACCAAGACCGTCAGCTGCCTGAAAGTGTGCCGCTGCTGCAAAGCCCGTCGCACGGTAAGAAGATGACCAATATGCCAACCACCGGACCGGAATTCCACCTACTTCCTTTACGTTTATGACATTCCCCCGATTTAGTAAGCCGAAGTAATACAGTAGTACACAATTTCTTGGACGCAATAGACACCAGACTGGTACCTGTGGTTGTCATATAGAATTCGGGTCCCCTATTTGAAAACAGAAATTACTGTTGGGAAGCACCAAGTACCAGGTACTTTTTCAACTTCTCAAACCACCTGAAGGAGTTCTACGAATTCTGACATCAAACCATTTCTTTCAACCTTGAAGAGAGGAGGTTTGGTCCGAAAGCCTTGTTACGCCCAACAAATTAAGCTCCAGTGACATTTCTGATTTTGAAAGTCACCTGACAATCAATAATTGACCATTCCTGTCTCGCCGTTTGTGGGGTCCATTTGACGTCAGCTGAACTGTTCCACGAAAGGTTTAACCCAATTCGGAGCGACTGGTTGGTAACAAATGAAGCGTCTTTTTTACATACGGTCTCACCTACACCGACTTGACGGCCGGCAGAACCATAAATCAGGGTAAACGGTTTTCTCCTATTGCGGGCTAAAAAGATCTGCCCCCATTTCTTTTGGCTATTCGACCAAATGATGTTTAAGATCTTTGTGCAAGCCTTTAACCACCTTACGTCCAAGTTTTCGACGGTTGTCATCATATTCATGGTCTGGTGAGATCGAGCGACACTAGGTCATGAGGTTTATCAAGTTGATATAAAGTCAGTCTGTCGTAATTGCACAGCTCCTTCGGAAAATGCCCCTTAAGAAAAAACTTCCATAGTTGCCGCAAATACCTCCTGAAATGCAAACGTTATACTCGCTTCGCTCGAATGCCATTAAAAGTGGAGAATACATCACTTCAGTACGATGAAGAGGAATCCGCAAGCAGAGTGACGCATGATTGCAAAGCCGTTGCTAGGGTGGTATGCTCATCGGTCAGTACGTGAGCTCAATGCTAGGGTTATTGCTACCAAAAACCTCACACGAACTCTTATCCGCTGAAACACACCTTAAGCCCAAGACGGGATTATGCGTAGAAAAAGAGAGAGAAAGATGAGGGCAAACGAGAAAAGAGAAAGGAAACAGGAGAAAGAGATGGAGAAAACACTCATACATGTTATTGATACTGGACCAGAGGAACAAACGCACATAAAACTGTTAATACTAAAGGAAACAACTATATGCCTTGTCAGAACAGAAAAGCCCCACACCAGCTCCCGGAGTCGCAGTGAAGTATGTTAATTTATTGAAGTGGCTGTAGGCCGGCTTTGAGTACATTTATGGACAGATGTCCTGAACGTTCTCGATGTCAAGTGTTGGGCAAAAATGTCCGGTCGAATCCTTTCTTTTCAGTTAGGGGGTTGGTGGTAGTCTAGAAAGAACACTCGAATACCCCGAGGACCTTGAAGTGGGGCTTTTGTTAGACAGTAAGCTGACTAACATTGAGTATGTGGACGATAGGTCTTTGCTTAGTGACTAGCTCAGCAACCCCGTGCTGAACACGATCAACAGCGAACATGTTCCTCTTTAAGCCAGTATACACGATTCGGCTGTCATGCTCAAGAAGTTTCATACAACCCCCCTGAAGTGTCTAGACACTTCAGAAGGCGCTTCAGCTGAAGCGCCTTCTGGCCTAGGCAGGGAAAGGTCTGTTTTATCATTCCACGAGTTGCGAACTCCTTTTTAGCGGCCATCTCGTGATGATACATGGAAGACAGGTTGGATGACACTCAGGCGCCTAGATCTTTATTCAGATCGATTTTTGTGATGTCTGCTGTGCTGAGTTCACTATGAAGGACGAAGGAGTTGCCAGAATCCCAACCAAGTGACATGTGTGCAAACTTACTATTGTTTAGAGGGAGATTCCAATCGTCTGACCATCGCTTAATCGCGTCAAGATCTACCTGTAGTGAGTTGGAGTCGCTGGCATTCCAGATTTTTAGGTAGTCAGCATAGGGAAGAGAGCTGCTGGAAATGGCGTCCAGGAGGTCGTTAACTTAAATAAACAAGACTGAGCATAGACCCTCGAGAAATCCCTACAGAGATCAGGGAGGGAGGAAAGGTCTGAGCTACTTCTAACTCTGAAAGTTGATATCAAGAAAAGAGGTGAACCAATGAGGAACCTCTCCTTGCACTGGTAGCGCATACCAGCTATTGATAGCCCACTGAGACAAATGACGTACAGAGTGGATTCATCCTGGTGGCCGCTGGAGAGTCGTAAGAGGATGACCTCGAAGTATGTACTCATTTCGCAGAGGGAAACCTACTCTGATCTCCTCCCTCAATGTCATCTCGTAAAACATAGTGTACCATAATAAGGTCACCACGGTGCCGCCGATAACTCTAGGGGTACATGTTCAGATACTCTAGTCGCCGGTTACAGGAGAGGTCCTTCACCCCAACCACTATACGTGCAGTTGCTATGCTATTTCAATTTGACACTACTATGTGTACAGAGGAGCACTGCTACGTGGCCGCACTCCAGTCTCGGACGAACATGAGACGAGAAGAGTAAGCAAAAAGCCTCCCTGGACACCTTAGCAGAGGATCAACAGACTGTTCCGAGCACTCTCCTAACTTTGATGCGAGCCTGCACAATGTAAACCTGTGCTTTGAGGGTGTCAAACACCAACATCTCGAGGTCCTTCGCTACAGCACTGCGTTAACAAACACCCGACATGATATATCCTGACATCACTGACGTCTCCCAGAAACATAGAGGAACATTTCTGTGGATTTAGAGGTAGACTCCATTGAACCGTCCACCTTGATATGGCGTAGGATTATTACACATGGTCCTGAG
>QNGE01005331.1:14900-40160 GCA_008508345.1 Paragonimus westermani | reverse complement strand
TGATAGACAAAATGAAATAGCAAATGCCGAATCAAACGCAGTCCGCGCACAAGGCCAGTTGCCCGGGTAACGCATCGCGGCAGGGACATAAGCGAGATGCTTGATCCAGCGCATCGGGATTTGTGTGAGCAGTGCAATCGAACCACAGTCTATCGGCTTGCATCACGCACTCATGAGTGGACATGTTATAGAACGGAGCCAACGGATGACGCTGAAAGCTGACCGTGGTACAGGTTAGACCGAAATAATTATCTAGTGTATAACGGTTGTTCAGGGTGGTGAAATGTTCGGGGGCACAGTGCCACACGGAAGGGTCTGGTCGTAAAGTAGGGTTAACAACTTGCGAGCGTTGTAAGATGTAGGAGGATGGAGACAAGTTAGAAGGAAGATCTGACAAGTGATTGTTTGAGGGCTTAGGCGTAATTGACTTGGTCGCTGTGGCACATGCTTCCACACACGAAAGGCCGGGCGCAGCTTGCACGACTCGCAAGCTTGTCAAAGGTGGCGGCCACGTAACAATGTTACTACTCACATCCAAGTGGTCTGATACCGGAGACTGATGATTATCATTAACGCCGGGGTAGGGGGACTGCAGCAGGTCCAAAACAGTAGAACCTTCACAAAATGTTTGATGGACGAGGAGAGCATTCAAGCGTTCAATGTAACCGGTTGCAGTGAACTCGAAGGGTCGGTAAGCGCGAAGCTGATCATGAAAGGAGAGGACGCAGTGCAACAATGAAGCGATGAGAAAATGAGGATGAATGAAAGACTGGAGTATACGATGACCGGATTTGATATAAACAGGACAGCGCCAAAGGCAACGGATTTTTCGGAATCAAAAGAAGCGTGTCTACTGCACTAACAAATACATCACTTAAAATGTTTAATTCAATCGAGCACATCCGAAATTGATTGGGCTGCACACAGAGTTATGGTGCTATCATAGCTTACAGATGAATCAGTTAACGCATGCACAAAATAGTACGCCACATGGACAGATATATGAAGACTGTTATCACAATAAAGGTCAATTCGGTTTGGCAATACAAAGGCAACAGTACAGACTACTTTTCTGATGGACGGGCGACACTGAGAAGAAAGTGGGTGTTATTAGTATGCAGAGACAGTGGTGAAGGCCACCTATCTTACGGTGGGTTGGATGGCGCTAACAAACCGGAGAAACCTAGACATGCAAACTAGGCTCGAATATTGTGCAGTCAAGTTCGGACATGATGTGGGTTGCGACCCAGCGTACGGTACCGTCAGTGATGTGGTCGACAAGTTAACGCAATATTCACAAGTATCCCGCCCATCCAACTGTACCATGTCTCGGTGTGTGTGTGTGTGACGCCACGCGTAATATAAGTATAAAAAAGAACAAGCTGCATTACAGATGAAGAGAGGATGGAGCAAGAAAACCACTACTCTATCACAATGTTTACCCAAAGAAACAAACTGATTGTTGTTCCAAAACGTATTCACATCTAAGAAGAGAACTCATAAAGGATGACGCCAAGAAGCTCGAACTACATCAGTGATAACCGTGCTATCTACCAATCACAAGGTTATGGATCTTAGCCCCACTTGTCCTGAATGTAATCTGTTGTTTAGATTTGAGCAGCCTAACAGCGCCACAAGATCACATGACCTCGCAGATAGCGAGAGTGGCACACACAACTCGCAGCACAAAACCTAATGACCGCGGACAGAAACTGTTTCCAGTTTTTACATGGCACAGCGACACACCTATCACCAACAGGATTTCCAAAACCCAGGCGGAAGTGTTGTGCCGCGTTCGCCTTGGACCCCTTCAAACCAAGGTGGCAAACGGTCACGAACTGGTGACTAGGTCTTTGTGGACAGCGAGGCCAGTAGGTAGCCGTCGCGAAAACGGTTACAGTCACTACCGATTCTACAGATCAGTAAACACAAACGAACATAAACGAGTTCGAATAAAAGGAGATAAGTGTTCGACTGTGACAATTTGCCATGGGCTGAACGGCACAGATACAACCACACTGTGTGAAAACCGGACAATTCGAACTCGGATAAACGCGCCGACAAAGTCATCAGGAGTGACGACAAACCAAGTTCAAATTTTGAATCGCAAATTGGTGCTAGTTAGTAGAGTACAATTAGTCTAGCTGAACAGATCATCGGTTCGCAAAGCGACTGACACCCTCAATATGGAAATGATGAGAAAAGGTAAGGGTTCAAGCTTTTATCAAAGCGAGTGTTCTTGCTGCTGTGACTTGGACAGTCTAACATCATCATCTGGTCCACGTGTTCCCTGTCTGTTCATGGTAGAACGCACCTTATAACGTGACATGTAGGAACCTGACTTTTTTTTACCCACGGAGTGCAAAAGCAGTAATTGAGGATCAATTATAACTAATAGTATTCCGAGTACCAAAAGGCACTCGACTGAAGGTGCTGATTACCCACAAGGGAGACATCGGAGTTACCGGAAATAAAACGTGGAATGCAAAAAACAATGAAACTCACTTTCAGATTTTTGACTAGACGGTGCATGGTCTCACGGATCTGAGTCGCATTATGCATGTCGACCAGATATGAGTAAGGCTCACCAACGTACCGTTCGAAATAAGGATTTTGGCTTGTCAACTGAAGGTTGAAATACACATGCAGAGAAAAACTAGGGTTAGGGTTAATCATAATGTAGATAGACGGCTGTTGAAATGTAAACCGACGATATCAAGAGAAAAAAAACGGACTCCACAAAAACGATCCAAACGGGTGTTTGCATTTTTCTTGCAGTCCAAAACCGGGATACATGCCCAGTTGCGAGCATAGTATTTTTGGATTGATTGATCTCACACTCAGTTAAGCCTTCGTCAAAACGAAAATAACCGGTCAAGGGTACAGCAAGAGAATATCATTGGTCTGGATATTTCATGGCCGCATTGATCGAATGCAAAGTTTTTGAAACACGACAAAGGAGACACCTCCAATACTTCGATTGCACAGTACGAACAGTGGTCACATCCAACGACGGTAGGTGGGGTGAACCTGCTCACCTTTAGCATGTCACTGAAACACAATCCCCACTTTCTCCAATAATCACCTTACATGAGTTTGTTTCAGCCAAGTGACGAAAGGCCTTCAACTTAGCCAAGACTCCGCTGTTTTTAAACAGACAACTATAAGTTCCCCTTTAACAGTAAACAGATCTGACCAGTTTCACCACACTGAGTTGATGACAAAATTTTTAATGAGCGTAAAGTTTGGTCGACACCAACCATATTGTCAATTATAACAACTGAAGTACATGTGACATTGGCGCAGCCACAACCTTGGTTGCATACAAGTATAGATTAGTCCTACTAGCAACACCACATGAGCTGACCGCACAAAATACGCCAGCTCGTTCTATGACAGTCAACTGAAAATGAGGTGAACAATCACAATGGATCGAATGATCAGACAAGTGTATATTGTAATGGTAGCACTGTGTTGGCAACAGCAGATCTCAAACCAATCGGTCAAGCCAGATATACCAGACAATAATCACGCGAGATGGCGATCAAATGACAATATGTATCGATTGGTGCGACCGTACATGAAGAATAACTTCACGCCACCAATCAGCACGTCAGAAATGACCAACAAACGCCATTGGGGCAAGAATTGACAATACGAAAACCAGAAGAATGACACACCATACAACGGCTCATGAAAGTAGGTGAACAAGCAGAGCGTAGCTTTTAGTGTTCATTCCAAACACACAAATCGCTCCTAAACCAACCGTCCTAAGATCGTCTGAATGATGGGAGTTCTCCAAAGGAGTTCTCGTGACAGTCAGCAAGTGACAAGAGCGTTCCCGGATGGGTTAACATTGAGAGCGCATATTGGCAAACACACGTTGCAAACCCGAATGTTCGCCATTTACTAACGATGTGCAGGCTACTAAAAACAGCGAAGAGGACAAGAGAATGAACTAGAATTGAAAAGTTTTAGAACAGGACAGCTTTGTGCAGAACTGCGCTCAAAGATTATTCTAGGAATTGAAACCAAAAAAGGTAGATCAGTGAGATGAGACAGAAAAGCGAATGACCTGGTGTATGCTTCTGAAAGTATCAAAATACCCACTCTAATAACAATCTTCCTCATTTAAAACGCGCCAGATACTGTTGTGGATATGTTGCGACCCCTTTCATGAAGTAAAGTTGGTGCAGTTGGTGCCAAAGATGGTCATTTTAAGGAGCTTTATTGTATATGTAGCATTAACTCTTGTCCAGAATGAACGATTTCCCTGTATGTGAGACAGATAACGGGCTGTTTAAGCGCGCAAGTGTGTCTGTCTAGACTGACAGCTGATATTACGGTTCCCATATGGAGGGCACCAGTTAACCGTCTGGTCTGCAAGACAAAGCCGAAAGATTGTAACCTACCGGAGGTCACTGCTCAATGTGTCGCTTCATGACTTCCAGATAGAGTCTCAGATGGTTCTAAAAGAAACGCCTTGAGAAAAACGGATACAACTGTCCACATGATTGGCATGCCGAGAAAGGTGTAAGAAATAACGGAAAGACTAACTGAGTTAATAGTGATATCGACGCTAACTTTCGAATAACATGTTCGTTCATAAGAATTTGACTGCTGTATTACCTCAAGTGCAGCGGTAAAAAGTTCGCGTACTCAGTGGACTGCGACCATGTGTGACACAGCACAACAGTCATAATAATGAAATTAAACCAACGAGTCCTGAGTTCGCATACGGGAATGAAAAGGTCCATACGTGTCAGACGGATTGGAGTCGAAGGTTTTCATCGCTCAACGCAACAGAAGATGAATTCATATGAAGTGAAGTGATCTGTTGGGGATGTTACATACCCCAAAAAACTGTCCACTTAACCGGTCATGAACACATCACTTTTGTAAACTCGAATTCCTCTAATGCAGTATCTTTTTTTAAATTCTGGCGCCGATTTACATACTGGACGCTAATTCACCTGTTATTCACCCGGTCGTTTCACGAGCTATAAATACGGGAGACAACTTCGGTTTCAGCGAACAGAACTGTTTTCGATAAATCCTCGTCTTAGGCTGGTACAAGTATATATCAGATCAAGTAACAATAACGGAACGGATTGATAGGAAACGGTACGAGGATAAGGCGATTGGGTAAAACACAAACATGACTTAGTTGTGGTTACGCCCACCAGGTTTTACGAAGTCAGTGTTAATTGGGGTGAGTTGGGGGAGGGACGGGATCAAACTGCCTCGTGGGCTGAGTGTACGTATTTGGCCACGTTAATCCCAAGGTGTGAACGAACTGCTTTTGAACACACAAATCCGGTTGACGTAATCGGATTGCGACCGCCTCGGCTATAGACAGGATGCGCCACTTGATCTTTCGTGACGCAGCGGCCGGGGCGCGGTAGACAATGTGAAACGCTCTATCCGTGTCCGTGTGTCGGTCACAGTCGACTAGGTGGGCCAGAATGGATGAGATAATGTTCTTCGTTAGTCCAGAGCGAAGCCACGCTGGGCAGTGTTCACGAATTCTTTCCGATAAACGCCTAGTGGTGCGACCAATGTATGCTGAAGCACAGGAAAAGCCAAATGAATAGATCAAAAATGAGGCTTCACTGTTAGGCATATTATCTTTCAGATTAAGTGGCATTGTCCGTTTTGAGTGCAACGTTACAACAGGAATTGCAGCATAATGGGTACTGCTAATCGCATCAGTTAGTTGACGCGTTATCAGCTCGGCTGCTCCGTCACCTTTGAAAGGCAAAGTTATGTAGGTTTTCTTCTTTTCAACTGTGTTAATTGGGGCTCGCGTTGGTCTGTCTTGCATGCTTCTGATAATCAATTTCCCAGGATAGGCATTGCTAGACAGGATATCCTGTATCGTGCTTAGCTCACATTCTATTGTATCTTCGGTACATATTCTTTTCGCCCTATTTGTCAAGCAGTGTACAAGGCCTCGTTTAGCGGGCACACATGACGCGGATCAGAACGAAGGCACCACAAGTGAACAGGACAGGACAGGGTCCAGACGAGCGCCACTGCATTAAGCTTGTACACTAATCCCAACAATAAAGATCCAAAGCGATTGACTTGACACTGATATATGCTTATTTGTTAATGGCCACTCAAGTACGTCATTGATTGCGGCACACCGCCATCTCGCACAGCGTTTCCAACCTGTGATTAGCGTTATCTCGAGGATGCCAGGCGGACAAGTGACATCTACACATTTTACCAGACTGTTTGTGGTCTCAGTATGTAACGCTCGGTACGTCGAATGATCAGCTGGCGTGTGGTGCACGTGACCCAACTATCGTAGGCTGTGCAACGCGACCCGTGGACCAATTGGTCGCACATCCCGAGTGTTCCGGAATGTGCGCCGGCGAATGGCCCTGATGCACACGTGATCAGTCCACTTGTTTAGACTAACTGGCGGAGGAACTAACGGTCAAACACAATTCTGCTTGTATCCGCGTTGCGAGCAGATCTCGTTTCCGAACCATAGAGCAAAACGGAACATACACATTTAGTATATACCCGTCATTTTAGTGACAGCTGAACATCTCTTTTACGTCACAAATGACTCAGGTTGGCAAAGACAGCTCATATCCTTGCTAATCTCAATGATATTTCACCAGGCTGACGAGATAGTGCTACTCAAGTATGTGAAGATGTCCACAGGCGTGGAAATGCCCCTGTTTTGAAGCAATACTTTGCAGTCTGAAGTTGCGAAGCTCACTTCGTACAAACCAGCATGGTCTGCGCCAGCAACAGGCTCAACACTAAGCTCACCGGATTCCTCAAGTACATCTTCCAGAACGTTATCCATGGCAAAACTGAACAGGAAAGGGGATATCGGACACTCTCGGTGAACATCACTAGAGATAATGAACACCTGAAACAGTTGTCCATAAACCCTCACTCTGTTTGCACAGGGAGCATACACTAATCTCAACAGATTCACGTATTTTCTTGGTACTTCCATGCGAATAAAGCAGCTCCAGAGAAAATTACGAACAACCGGATCGAAACCAGCCTTTAGGTCCGAAAAACCCGCGACCGTCGGCTGCCTATATAATCTTGACACCCGAGTGCCAATGCTCCACGGTCAGTCGCAAGGTAAAAATGTGATCAATGCACACTCGGTTGCACCGGAACTCTGTCCGTTCTTCACATATCTGACATTGTGCGAGCTAAACGAACCGATGTAGTAGGAGGCCAGAGAGTAACCTGAACGGAACAGACACCCGACTGATGTCTCCGTCATTGTCGCATGAACTTCGGCCCCCTTCTAAAAAACGGCAGTGACTGTTGATAACCACCAAACACGGGGTACCTCTTCAGTTTCCAAAATTTTCCCGAGGAGTTTTGTCAATTCTGATGTCAACCTCTCCCAACCATTCTCGAAATGAAGAGGAGAGGGGAGATCTGGTTCAGGGCCACTTCTGCTTCCGACGGACGGTAGTCTGGAACACAAAAACTGACCAGTCGGTTTCCGTCAACCACATGGCCAGTTGAACTGTTCCTCGAAATGTTCGGCGAGATTAATTGGTGATAAGTGAACCATCTTTTTCACTTGTGGTTCCACTTACACCGACTCGACGGCCAGTACAACCGCGAATGAAAGAAGAAAGTCTTCTGCTATTCCCAGATAACATAGATTCGTCCAATCTCTTTCGATGAGGTTTATCGACGTGACAGAAATCCATTCCTGTCGCAACCACACAGCTCCTTCAGAATATGTGTTTTCACAAGTTTTCGTAGCTGCTCCGACTTTTTCCGGTTTTCCTCTGGTACTCGAACTGGTTTGGGGTGGTATTAGCTAACCGAGGACAGCTCTAGCGACAGAGAGGCATCTCTCCGAAGTTTCAGGGACGTGTACATAAGGCGGCAATGACGGCTGTATTACTTTAAGGTCACAAAAGTTGGCAGCTCAAAGTAGAAGACGGGAACCACTCTCGGGTACCTGATCACTGATTTCTGAGTCCGACTGCTCGTGTCGAGTGACATCAACGAGTAAGCGACGAATGGGTTTGAAGACAGACATTTCGTATGATCGCCAGGCGAGTATTTTGGTTTAACCCTTACACCTACACAGACTTAGATGACTGGGCCATATACTAAAGATGTCAACTAGTCCTCTGTCACACCAAACACTCTTTGTTGATACTGTGACCGACGGGCACAGGGTGCGAGGTAACACAGACGATGACCTGGAGTCGAGGAATGAAGTCGTTCACCAATGGGTTGACCGCTGTAGGTGGGATTCTTCTCCCAGGGTGGGGGCCCCGCGACTCACAGAGGTGATGGCTGGAGACGTTAGGCGAGGTGACGGGCAATAGGGCTCAGCAGCGTGAATGCAATCATTGTTTTGTCAAGCTGTCTGTGGAATGCACTTAATGCCGCAGAACAGTGAAAGCCGCAAAAAAACTGTCTTACTGATGATGCCTTACTTTCACTTATATAAACACAGCTGTCTTCAGTCTTCAGGTCACCTTCCCTCGCCTGTTTTTTATTCGTTAAGGATTCGTTTTCTCCTTATGGTTGCATGGCAGTTAAGCACCAGTGAGAGCCACTGACGTATCGCCATCTGTGATGATGACAATGATGGTGTAATATTCGGGCTGTATTGCAACAGTGTGTTGTAGTGACCACGCACATTGTTGGCAGTGAAACCAAAACAGATGAGAAATGGGTATTCTCCACATGGTCCAATATCGCAAAACCTTCACAAACAGATTGAGCGTAACCCAAGAAACGTAGTAACAATAAAAAACAAAGCAATCGTTTACAACCGACCAGAAATAACAGTTAAAACCCCATACAGCTCCCATCAATGTAAGGAATAAGTGAATAGTGAGATATTCGCCTTCATATTACCATCCTGTATTCCAGAGTTGCAATTTTCAAGTTCGGAATGTGTCGATTGTCTGTCACATACTGACGTGGTCCATTTTACTGTCAGTACGGCTTGACTATACTGCAGCGCTACGATTACGTACTATACAGCAAATAAGACAGTCTCATAACACTCTAATCACAATAGGCTCAGGCAGCAATCCTCATCATTATGAGACTGTTACAAGACCATAAATTTAAAGGCAACCATCTGCGCATTTCCACAGAGGTGTGCAACATACCTGGAATACCCTTGAACAATCAGAGGTTTGGAAAGTAATCAAAAAATCGCTAGAAAATGTTGAAGGATAACAAAAAGTTAACTAGTTCATCGCCGTGGAAATAACCAAAGTTTCAAGCTTACACTGCGATTCGTGGGCTTGTCTGCAAAGAAAGGCGTGTTGGACCTTCCATGCGGCGGTTGAAAACGCGGATTGATGAATATGACTCCGTTCGAAATGGCCTCAACAGGTGCTGGTCCTTCGTACGGAAATCCGAGCCCGATCATGACCTAAACACACGCGTACAACATAGAACGCTGCCAAAATCCGTGACAAAACGATAGATGAGAACATCTCCTTGCTCAAACGAAAGCGAACGAAAATAGTAGACAAAGCAATGTGTCCACATGGTCATGTCAGCAAAATCGGCTGAAAAGAGTAACTACAAGTAAGAGAATGAATCAATAAAAAGACAGTCAATCTAGTTGCGCCACAAGATCATTAGCATCACCGGATGAATCATGCGGTGTGGTACGTTTGGTCTTTTTTAATCAAACAAAGGGTGCGACAGCCTGACTCGGCATTCTGTCATGACCATTGGGGGAGTGGGGGCGGGGTGAAAGCGCTAGTGATCGGTGTGAGGCACAGTGCCGGAGACGATGGCATGAAAAATACTTGCAGTACGGGGAAATGGAGACTACTCCGACATATTCGTTTTCTAGTTACGGACGACATGCAGCTGAATAACTAACCGACAGTTTCCAGTACATGATTTGAAAATACAACAGGAACACTAGATAAAAAGCTGTTCTATCAAACTAACATGCCGATGATATCATCATAGTTGATGACAGTACACAAATAGCACAAGTATTCCACAGACTTGTCACTTTCGCCAGTATTTTGCTCGAATGAAGTGCAAGTTTCAACTTTGAGATTGCTTATACTCACTGGCAGCGGTGACACATTGAAGGCTTTCAAAAGGTGGGTTACACCATGCAGTTGTATCAGCTATGAAAGGATGCCTGATGAACTCGGCTGTCGATTAATCAACGCCAGATTGATGCTCGTTAACCTCTACGGCCAACCGGAGCGGCTCAAAAGCACTGTACGTGTGATGGGAGCAAGGCATAAGCAAAGACGGTTCGCGGTCGTACCTACGAGAAAGACGATTTCGTAAATGCCAATGGATCGCAACCAAACGTTAGGCCATTAGATAGTTTTTGTGGCTTTCGTGCTGTAGACAAATTGCACAGTGGCGACTGCGCTCACAACCACAATAATTAATATCGGACGAACTCAGCTCATTAGTTTGTCGTTCCAGCCAGCATGTGTGACCCAATCAGGAGCACGTCATATGTACGGTTGAGTGACCTCAAAACTACACGGCAGGATGTCTGCTCAAAGTCATGCGACACTTCGTAGTTCAAATGGGTGTTTCCCATAGGTTGACTACGCATATTGAGATCATACACCAACATCTACTGGCTGAAATTTAGGATATCAATCCCTCAACGACGACGCCTGTTCAGTGGGTCTTAGTCTGATATTCGTTTATTTTGATTCGATTGTTGCTATATTGTCAACACAGAAGGAAACTTTCGATTGTGCGGATTACACGGAAATATTCAACAACAATAAATGATAACGATGACAAATATATTTACTGTTATTCATATTATGTGTAGTCTGTAGTAAAAGTAATGACGAATGGTGAGTATTGGATACTTTTGATTACCTCTAGGACCCAATCGTGCCCTTATACATCCACACAAAGTGAAACAAACACGAGTTTCTGGGATATAGTTTCATTGAAATTTACGAACACAATGCAAAATGCATGCAGCATATGGAAAGATCGATATCTTTATCAACCAATGAAGAATTGAAACATCAACCCGATTTGGTCGATAAAGCCCCGAGTTATTGAAGAGGCAGATGACTAACGGCCAAACAAATAAGGTTCAGTGTTTCCATAAGTTTTTGGTAGAAGGAAACATCTCGAGTCCGTTACGAAGTTACGTGGAAAACCGTGGGGTGTGGAAAACCTCATAACATCAGAAAGCAACCTGTGAGAGCTGCTACGATTAAAACGTATAGAATACCAAGTAGAAAAGTAACAGACAGTTGGAAGCGGTGCTGTTTTCTAATGGAAGTAAAAACAGCGAAGTGACATCAGTTACGGCGATTTGTAAAAGCACGTTATTGTCAACTTGAAGAAAACTGGTGTCTTTTGTTGTAAACAGATGAATATCAGTGTCGCAAATGGTTGTTAACAGGTCGTGTATGACACAAAGAAGCATACTGTGTAGTCAACTTCCTACCATCACAAGAAGAGATTTTTCAACTGGTTCATATTTTTCCAACACAATATTCTAGAGAGGGGAAAATGGTCTTACAGCTGATTATGGAATCAAGATTAACCGCAGTATTCGCAAAGAATACTTAGCACTAAAAGAGGTGCAATACAAAATCCCATCAGTTACCATCAGAACAGCTAACTTGGAACAGGTCCAACACTGAAAAATCGGGACTTCGGTAAAACTCGAAATAGCCACACGCCTATACTTGACAAGCGGCCTACTAGCTTAACAAAAACGCCAAAGCGGGAGCCCAAAATTTTCAGATTTGGACTCACTTATCCACCCATTGTATTGTCACATGGGTTCCACCAAACAACCCAAGGGGTCAACCGCCTCAGCACAACTACTTCAACGTGTTAATTCAGAAGAGACCTCATTGGTGGAGAACTCTAAAAGGGATAATCGATTTCGTGAACTATCCGGTGGACCGGTGAGTAATTGAGTTCACATGTGAAAACATTGAGCTACCAGCATGGTTAATACAACGTTTAACGTGTTTGGGTATGTTGCTCCTGTTCCTCGTTTGCGTCTAGCTGAAACCCAAATGATTCATAATCAAGGTCATGTTAAATTAACGGATCTGTTAAACTGCTTATCGAAATAACGAATGTTATCAGACGTGAAGTAGCGAATCAACAACCTTTCCGATAACCGCTTTATCATTCCTAGATGAGCTACCGAAGGTGCATTTTAGTGAGATTACGAATTATGGAATTCAAACAAAACGTGTCCCACTGACAAAAAGAGTCAGCACATTGTGTCAAGAGCAACAGTTGGACAGCTAAACAAACACACCCAAGTAAAATGGTTAGCCATCTTCATGAACTCAATTCCTCGTGGAACATCGTGAAAACACAATTGTTATGATTGATGATAATTTTCCTGATTAAAAAATCAGACATTTTTGAGTGAAGAAATGACAAGACGTCCGAGCTTGCAGTAGCAACACAGTACCCATTTTTTATTAACACTGAAAGAATCCCCAACACCATATAAATCAATACATACCAGAGACATGATCTCCAGAGTAAGAGTTGGGTCAAAGATCCGTTTGACGTTATTGTTTTACAAATTGGAAATGACAGTAATGGATCTCAAGAAAAAACAGTACATCTGTAAGAAAACCAAATTCAAAGAACGAATATTATTCTATTGTTGTGTGTAAGAATGTGGACTACATCACAAGATAAGAAGATTCGTGGTGAAGAAGTTGTGAACTTTTTTTGTCAATTTTTACAGCGATTTGTTCGCTTCTTGATAATCGGTATTAACGCAGAAGACGAATATAAACCTAAATATTCCGTTGCACGCCCAGCCTGACATTCAAACTGCTAACAAAATGTCAGGGTCGGCGGACAACCGAATATTTAAACCATCAACTCAAGCTACCAATTCAACCACCATTCTCAACAATGAGAAATAAACATATCAATGGTATTATCTGTGTTGCGACTCTACCAAATGAAAGATGTGCCGTCAGGGAAGCCATTAAAAATGTCAGATTCAGGTAAAAACGGCTCACTACTACTATTACCATCAGTACTATCATTGCACTTCAACAAATTTGTATCAACATTATAAGTGTGTTGTGTCGTGGGTGACAGGATGAGATGGTGTTGAAAAACTGGAGTGTGAGAATTAACGACCGAGAGTTACTGACAGTCGATATTTTTTTAATCTGCCCAAAACCCCACAGATTATGGTCGACTTCATGCTGATTGAGGACTTCTGCAGTCGATAGGTAACCTGCATTAGGTGAGCTGATTCTGTTAGCAAACGTCAGTGCATCGGCCTGCATGTGAAAATGCCATAATCTCGTGACAGAATGTCACCGTAATAAAACTCAGCTTACGGTAATTGAACACTTCACACAGTCAAAGACAGCACTACATCAGTAGTTAGGACTGACGCTTAAACATCACGGTTGACCAATAGCGTCTACCACACATCTCGTTGTTAACGGCGACTATCAGCTGTTGGAAGAAATCTCCGAGATCACATGTTTACAAGCAATGAAGCTTTACTCATTCGATTGAATAAAGTTGGGATGTGTAGCGTATTAGACTGAAGGCAACACGAGCATCCATATCGTTCAGAAACGTCAGTGCAGCATTCAATGTTATGCTCACACACATAAGTGCTGACTTGTGTCATTCGTAATCAACCGACTATTTCATCCTTAAGCTTAAAATAACGGCGGTTCCAAGCATACCACCACCGCATATGGCTTGAAGTTGAAAGGGTGAGTTGCTCACCATTTCCTGCGCTCCATCTCAAATGAGGCCGGTTTCATGCTCAGCTTGAATGAGCATGGTCCGATTATGTCGGATGATTAAGTACGAACAAGAGAACGGCCCACTAAACGCCGGTCCGGAAATATAAAACTTTTGCATAAGAACAGTACGGAAAAACGTGAGCGCATGATTTGACAACTGACCTGGACTGACTTCAACAAATCCAAATACGCGGTCCCGTAGGTCACACCATGATTCTGAACGAATCCTGGTAAACTGTGACCACCCAAATCAACCACATTCCCGTGCAATTCGAACGTCTCGTTCAGCACAAGCAAATAGTTTTCGACATCCTGGTGCAAATAAGGAGAAGTATGGGTAGATGGATAGAGGAATGTGTAGATAAAAGTGCTCCAACTATAGCACGATACAACAGAAGAGAGAAGTGTAGTAACAGGTTAGACAATGTCCTGGTGAGTAAAAAGACGATACCGCCATGGTTTATAATGCCATAAAAACAACACAATATATATATAAAGTAGAGCAACGTTACACATTCGTCATATATAGGGAGTGCAGGGCCCTGCTCTAAAGTTGACAAGAGTCTGTGGACGTTGAATGTGGACAAGAAATTTGCTTACACACACAACTGTATCTGCTCTAATGGATGCGTTGACAGAATCAGCAAGGGGTCATCCAAAGCCTGGGAGGTATTTTGTCAATATCTGCCACCAGTGTAGAAGGTACAACGCCAACCTATCATTGGAAGGCAGTGCCCAGTAGATAAACAGTCTGTCCGCAGGGAACACGCTCAAAGACTGTTCGTTTTTGATGGCCGATTTATTTGCGGTACTGCGTGGAACGAAGCACCGCACAGACACTGACGACGGTTTGCCAGCATGTTCTCGTAAAAGGTAAGTTTCATATACAATTTCAGTCGTTAGTACATCCTTCGAAAATGGTAACCAATCGTTTGCTACATCATGCACTTCCACATAACCTCAGTAGTTCCGGAAACAGCCAGGTGGCGGTGACTGACGTGACTTTGAGGAAAGAGGACTTTCAAGTCAGCAATTGATTATCCAGATTACCAGTCTTCTGGTTTGCACCCAAATGATGTCACTCATGTGTGATAGAAGCATTGCCGAGTTGAAATAAACGTCGTATTGCTTGTCATGATACTTCTTGTATCCTTTAGCCCTGTTTCAATTTCTTCTCATTGCTTTTTTCGATTTGTTTTGGCATTCGAGTTAGCGCGAGGCAATGCACATATATTGTTGCACAAACAAATAGGCAAAGTGGCTACCCGTTTTCATCCCCCCACACCATGCATGCACGTTGGCGGACAAAACAAAGTCCAGGACAGGTAGCACCAACTAGTCAGCTCAGTTCCGATGTGAAAACAAGACAAGGCTCACGACCTGAACTGGGAGTACGTTAACGCACATGCATTCGCTTTTCCCCATAAGTGACCTGTGACAAATATAATCCATTTTCAAGTCAACAAATTTTTGTACTTGCCGGCGACGCCTATCACCTTACGGTTTAACTGGACATTATATATCCTAGGTAGTGGACACAGTTGGGCGAACAATTGTTTCAACAGGAGTGCCCCCTGATGAGGAACGGATTTCAGTGAGAGGTGACCTGAAATTTTGTACAGTGCAGTGTCGATCTATTAGACCGCCTTTATGGGTTATGTAAAAGGACCAACTCGCTTCTTGTAGTTGACTAGAAAACTACATGGGCACATACTGAATCACCAGCCCTTTGCATTGTATGAATTTTCATATAATCGCTGAGCAGACCACCTGTGAGTATTTACATGCATACTTATCCATCTAGCTTCCCATGACCCAACAGCTCGCAGTTCACATCCCCATTAATCACCCAATGTTAGTCTTGGACAGGCAGCACGCCAAACGCAATGGAGCTGTTCTGAGCCGCATGAAGTGGTGACTGGATGAACGAATGAATAACTCGTATTCAGCGAAGGTCATGCAATCAATCGATGTCGAGAATCCAGCAAAACAAACAACAATTCGCTTCACTCACTGTAGGTGAGTGAAGATTCAGCCATCGTACTTGTAAAAGTGTAGGGAGCAACCGTGTACTTTTCAAATAGGGTCTAAACCAGTCACCCAGTGAGAATTATCTTCGAACGTGAGGGGCAGATCGGTTGTGCAGCCCATCACTCACGATGCCTGCACCACTTCCGGTGCATCTTGAGGTTACATCCGGTGACATTCATCTCAAAAGCAACTATCGGGTGAGCGGCCACGCGGGACTCGGTGGATCAATGATCTGACTCTTCAGTCATTGAATCTCACTCCCCCGCCCATACACCCATTTTTATCCGTCAATCGAACCCTACCCATCCGCGTGAGTACGGCCTTCCCACAGTCCACTGTAAAACTGTCAACAGCTAACCGGTCTGTCCGAAGGCTGGGTACTTAGACACATATCAGACCATTTCGTCGATTCGCCCTTGTCTGTCGGTCGTCTGTGTTTTTACTTGCGCATTTTGGACTCTTGACGGCCTATTGCGACCAAACATAGTGTGTTATCCCGCGAACGCAAACGAATTGAGGTTTGTCTCCTGCAGTTGATCACATGGTTTATGTCAACAGTACCACGTTTCCAACGGCTTGATTTAGTTGTGATATTTGGCGCCGTTGGTTATACGTGCGTCGCCCAACATTCAACTACATTCACAAGAAACATGACGGCATAGTCCAGAATGGTTCGATCTCTTGCTGTAAAAGCACTACTTACTTTAAGCATAATTCACAAGCAAACCCAACCCCCCGACCCATACCGCACTGCCCCGTTATCTGTTTGATACAAACAGAACTTATTATTATGAAGAAACCGAGTAGAGCAAAAACGCACCTGTAAAGGCATCGTTGTGATCGGAGACGATGACCACTGGTCAGACAAGTGACTACGTTCTCCATGTTCACCACTGCTGGAGATTCGATTGGATAATGGTAGACTCTCTCAACAGGAACCTGAGGCAACAGCTATTGTCACACAGATCTAAGCACGTGAGTTGTTTCCAAAAACAAGCCCAACCGAATAGGATGGTGGATGATGTCTTTGTGGGTTGATTCACGAAATCCTTCGTAAGAACAATATTCTCAAAAAGCGTTACAAAGGTAGAGCTGGCTTGAATAACACGACTGCTCGAGTGGGGCTTATCCAACAGTAGCTTACAGCAGTACACAGGCAGCAAAAGAAACTACCGATAATGGACAAGGTTATCAAAAATAGATCTTGCAAACCAACAAGTTGTCTGCGGTTTAACGTACTCGTAAATAACAGGCACCTGAAGTATAATAATGCTGGCCTGTTAGGTCATTCGAAAAGTGTGTACTATTTTGGAGCGCATAAAATCTACAATGCCCAGTGTTATCTGCCCCAAAGAGAGAACATTGTAATGTTTCGTCTCGAAACCCATTTTCTTCAAGACGGGCATTAACTTATAGTATGGAGCAAATCAGTTCAATACAACCTTCAACGAAAAATCTGACGTCTTCAAAATTTAGTCTAAGCTTCCCGAGTTCGGCAGTTCAAAGGCTTATGAAACTAAATGTGTGATCCTACTAAATACGATATCTTTTTAGTCAACCCACAAATGTCCTCATCGTAATGAAAATGTGAGCTGTGGTCTCGAACGATTATCAATGTGGCAAGTAGACGTAGTAATTCCACTGCATCTAAGCAGTAGAACAGCCCCAGGATTAGTCAATTAGTTGGATCCAATCCACCACGTTTGCTTCATCGTGAACTCGGGCTCTCTCATACTTCAATGTCTACATATGGTCTTATCTTGCAAATGTTTGTTCCTTGACTTCCCACCTATATTAGCGTGACCATAAAACAAATTTCCAATTCTACTAAACATTCCCGAATATTTACTCCCAGTGATAATATCAGATCTTTGTCCGTTATAAGGAGTAGTCAGTTTCCCAAATGACCTATGACAAATTACCAAGGCCCCAAACGAGTCAGTTCATAGTCCACAAGTAAGGACAGATTTATAGTCGAAACCTTTTTTTCACAGACATGACTAAAAGTGGTTGCTTCATTTGGTGCCTTCAGCAGTGTACTCTGTTTCCGTCAAATAATTCAATTTCAGGAGCGACTGTAAAGCCAACTGCCGCAGTGTGTGAGCACGATAATTTGCATTACTGATCCTCTTGGTTTCTTTCTCTACCCCGCCTCCTTGTCTTTGGTGTTAGAACAATTTCAAGACGCTAACCTTCTTCATCCCCTCCTCGAGCTACGTTCACGAGCGCGACTGCACAACTGGTCAAACCAGTGAGCACAGGCATACCGATAGACATGGTTGTGTCCGCCAAGCGGACGATCGCACCGATTGATTGTGTTGAACGAGGATACAATTGTGAGTCGAGCGCAGTCTGCAACTTAACATAACTTGGTTCATAACGCATTGGTGCACGTGGTTATCACTATCAGGTGGATGTTAGTGTGTCCTACAGGGACAGATCAATGTGGTGCATAATATTAAATGACTTGTAGACGTGTGTGGTGTCGCGTTCATAAGTCATACCGGTCATTGAGATCCAATAGAGCATAGAGCAGTAGTAAGTTGAAGCATAGGTCGCCACGAGGTGTAAATCATGTTGATAAGATGGGATATGTGTTCTAGGGTGGCCTCAAAGGTGTGGTTCTACAGAAGAATAACGAGACCTACTACGGTTATCCTATGCGGAAAATAAAAATGCACTGATGTAAGAGCTAAAGTTGAGCGCTTGTATTTCCTGTATGTCCTTTGAAATCCCTCTAAATCCATAACCTAATTTGTTATACGTTGTGGGTACCCCTGTGTCAGTTCTTATGCTTCTCAGTCGTACTAACCACATATTTATCTCGTACTGCTTTGTCTCCCATTTCAATGTACAAACATTTACCTCAACATTAACTATAAAAGTGCTCACAGACTCCATTGATATGCGTTATACTCATCACGAATTTGTGGTCACAAATGACGCCTGGCATGAGAAGTTCCTTATTTCTGAACATCCATTACAAGGTAGGTAAAAAGTGCAACGAGTGAGACGTATTCACTTTCGTTGGCAGTAGCGCATCACCGGTCGCTCTGTTGACGGTGTGTATTTTTCACTAAATGTGTAGCTCACAGAAGCATTAGACAGTCCTTTGAACACCTGCCCAGCGAGCATCGGCTTCTTTCTAGATCATGCGTTGTCTTGACAAACAACGAAACTATGAATGACTCAAAACAACGATTAAACCGCAGCTATTCACAACGTTCACAACACATCATAGACATACACTGTGCCAACTGTGTTGGTTAAAATATTCTCCTGGCATCCAACATAAGAAGGCAAATATTACGAGACTGTAACATTTCGTTTGGTCCCATGAATAAAACAGATAGAGCAGGCGTGTTACAAAAAAAGCCGGTTTTCACGGATTGGGTTGTACATGCAAAATAGTTGGAAGAAGAGCCACCCGGCTTTCCTTACTGGTGCGTTGCTTTTTCTCGAAAGTTGACATCGATCAGTCAGTTGTGGACGACCAGCCAATAAGCAAGCGTCCGCTATTGCCTAGGAAGAGGCTGATCAGTTCAACTTTGTGTCAGAGAAAAAGCATAAATTACAGAAGGTAGTTCACATTCTACTCCACAATTCTTGGGAGCCACAAATCTGCGGTCTGTCGAATAATTGACTGATACTTATTTATGGATTTAATTTCTAGGCATAAGCATTGCTCAAAAGTCGAAACAGATATCCACCGCTCCGCTTATGGTCGCTGGGGTCAACCTTTTGTAAGGATGAGAATAACACCTCAAAATATCGGTCTCTTCGTTGTGTTGCTGTTGGATAATTTCTACAAGCAGCGTATCTACTGGTTAAATATCAGTTACAGGAAGCAAAGCAAGTTGTTGCTTATTGTAGGGTAGTAATTACCAACATGCATTACAGATAATAAGGATAGCAATGATGAGTAAAAACGGCCAGCATAGTCCGGGAGTTTCATAGCAGAAAAGTTAGCCACTATTAGGAAAACAGTACCGAAGTGAAGTAGAACAAAATGTGAACAGAACAAATAAAAAATCACAACGCGGACACCAATGGCCAGTTGCACAAAGACTGAGACTTACTTTCCACATGTAAAACTGTTTCCCGTAGACCAGAGCGAGAGGCTTACCAGAGACAGATATGTAAGATGTGGGAGAAGTGTTGGTCACCTCGGCTACAAAGCCCAGAAAAGTGTTGTCCGGAGAATGCGCTAGTTTGACAGGAAAGCAAACAAGAGGCACAGAATGAGCAACAATGTGGTTACATTAATTGAACGTTGTTGTGCCTGCTATAGGCATTTGTTGGATTACGAATAGACCGCAATGGTTTTAAGTGGCTACACATCAAACGTACAAAGTCTAACAGTTACAAGATTGTACACTTTGCTGGCTTGGACAATCACCGCGCAAAAATTTGTTGTCCGAGTTCGAGTTCTCGATGTTTACCAATAGACACTATGTAAGACTGCAGACAGAATAAATGGACTGAAACAGTAAACCTCCTCAACCTGAGATTTCCGAATACCACTTTGACCCATCCTGAGTTCACCTCGACATGACTCAATGTCAGTTTCAGATTGCTCAAGAATTTTCTTTGATATTACTCCACATCTCCAATAAAATAGAGGATGGAAACGGGCATGGAGCACTGAAATCGTAAGAGGGTGCTATGGCTAATGAATGACCTGTGTGCACATTTCACGCAAAGTCGTGTCCTCCAAAATGTTTTGTATAGACCACATCTCTCTCTTCCAGTTTTCTGGCTACCGTAATCAATCACATTTATTCACTTATTCATAACGGACATCAGCCGGATTAGAAGATGCTTTGACTCAAAGTCCTGTTCACCTTAACTGTGACATGGAATATTCAGGAGCAAAAAAGGACCAAGAGGAGAAAGTGGGTAAAATACAGTGCTGCACATAACTAGAAATGTTGTGCACGCCATTAGTTGCGGCACACAGTCGTCGATTGTTGCATGTTGATTCAACTGTGTGAGAAAATCCGCCTGTGGAATGTGCTTCTGTTTCTACTCACTCTTCAGTCTACAATGCAGATCAATCCTTTGGGTCGCTTGAAACCTATATCCGGCCGTGGAAAAGGGACAACGAGACAACTTAAGTTGGCAAATGAGTGACCGGCACCTGAACAACAGTTATTCTGCCCGTGCAGCTGTTTCATCTGGTTAGAACATGCTTTCGTAGCGCCCGTTAGAAACCGCTTGTGGTGTGACCAAAGATACTGTCCGGTGCGAACAAACAGACAAGTGCACATATGGTTGGTGACACCAGTTTCAAGATTACATCTTCGAAACGACCGAAACGAAGGACGCCTGCCCACATCACTCACTACAAATGGGTTGAACTGCACCAGTAATACTTACGCCAGCACACACCTTATCTAATGTAAACCCGAAGGAGTAAGGCTAAGAGGAATATGAGTGGAGGTTTTCGTGTTCAGCCAGCCAATGCCGGCCAGTCAGTCGGTAGGCTAATACGAAAGTGAGACCGTTATTTCGGAAGAATTTAGAGAGAGTCCAACGGTACACTCTAAACGGATAGGAAATTTACTGAAACTATTGGACAAGAGGTAATCCAAAAGTGTATAGACAGGATCAAGATGAAAAGCAATTTTCAATTTGGTCCGCGAACCAAAAAACCTTTATCACACAGTGCATTAACAAAGTTGAAAAAAAGAAAGGTCAAAGGACCGTCAAGTCTCAGAAGAAAACAGCGAACAGTTTGAAAAGTGACAGCGCCGTCATATACTACGAAAGTGACTATATGACTTTGCGATGAATGCGGCTTCGGGTGCGTTGGATGCCTCGGATAAGTAGGCCATAACCGTACTCATGACACAACACCAATGAAGAAAGGACGAATGTGTTAGGTGCAAGTTGTTATATATACAGGTATAGCTATGTTATACACACGTTATGGTCAGGTTGTGTGCCACATGACTGCATTTGCAGCCGCGCCATTGTCATTCCCTGAACCTTCGGACATCCGTCCGGATCGTATTTCTCCAGACGGTCCGATTCAAGATTAAACCGTCCCAAGAGTGGACACATATACATATACAACTGTCTTTGACGTGAAGGTTGTTCTTTGAGATCTCATACAATGACAGGGATTGAAGCGTCGCTCAATTTTCACTCAGTCATGTGTAACGCTGACCATTGTGAACACTTCCGATGATTCACAAGATTAAAAGATCCTAGTCGAGAAAGATCCAACTAGCAATTAAATGGTCATGTATACTGAGCAGCTAGTGATAAGACACTGACATATTTGGAGAGAAGTGAGCATTTACGAGTCACAGTAGAGTAATGAATATAATAGTACCGTGCAGGTAGAGGAGAGAGGGACAGACAGTATTGCTGTAATAGACAATCAACGTCGATGACAGCTTTACAGATCAAACATCGATACAAACGGCCCTAACCTGCACAGATTCAGAGTTTTTCCAGCTTTGGTGCCGCTATTTGCACAGACAATCTGCAAAGTCACAGTGCATGCCAAGTGTTCCGTCTCAGGTCCCAACGTTGAATGACAAGCGTAGACAACACAGGCAGGAATGTGGCGGGAATATGCACATAGAACAAACCCAAACAATAAAGAAACTTGAAGCTAGTGATTATTTTCAAAAAGGGCTAGCTGAAAGGTCTATGTGATTTCAAAAGCTGTTACCAACCATGAACATCCAGTGTATATCAAACTAATCAAGCCTAACAAGCCCACAGGCATACCCGGAAGTGAACCATGTTTTTAGCCTCAAACTGGTGAGATCTTTATGAATGACCTGTCATCGGGCCACTCTTCTAAGCAACAGTTTAAGAGGAATTCAAATAAATCACCTCCCGAGCACATCAGAATATTTCATTACCTTCTGTGAGATACATCTAGTTCATCTGTCTCAAGGGTATCCAAATAGAACGACAGGGGTTAGATACCGAGGTCAAAACTTGAGGACATGCGCTGCAACGTGGCCTTCTTGCGCTACGACACGGCCCAAGAATAGTACAACAAAATGAAAACTGTGTATGACTCAATCATTACGGAAAAGCCCGTATACTACAGTCAATATTTTCGTTTATGAAGGCACTCCTTCGGTACTTACTAGGTTGAGAGAGCAAGTTTAACGGTGGAAATACTGTGCTTTGTATATTTTTCCATTTTGTTTCACTGATACATACAGACCTCTCGCCTCATGCTGCTCATGAGTCCATCAAAACGCTGTTAACGGCCAGCTACTGTCGACCGTAAATAAACAGTTGTACCGATTGAGCCACGCGATGTGACCTAGAAAAACAACATATCCAAGTCGGTGAGAGAGACCACGTTACACTGGTGTGCAGATCCACTTTGTTAACCCAACTCGATTAAAACCCCCTTATGCTTTTGATTGTAAACTCGGTCGTTAGACCACCTAACAGACATACTTGGAGTGTATCGCTCAGATCAAGCAGCCAGAATGGACAGAGCGAAAATGTGTCCCCGAATTAACATCGATCCGATATTCGCTTGCTTGCGTGTTGCACTCCTCAATCTCCAACACGAATAAGGGGCGGTGGTGCACACTATGGTGTGCAAACTATCGACACTACCGTAGACTACACAGACTTTATGCTTTCAACTCATAACAGCGACACAACCCAGTGTCGATTACATGAGTTAGTCAAAAATTGCTCGACTGACTGTGAAACTGAGAGCAACCAGTCAGTCTATGACGCTTTTCTATCGCATCCTGAGTACTGACAGTCAAGGGTAATAGGATCTTAACCGTCTATACTTCGAATAATTTATATCATGAAGAAATGAAACTGGTTCGCAAAATAAGTTAATGGAACTTACGGAATAATGTGTAGAACTGCTGAAGATTCAAGCGCAGGTTGCCCCACATTGAGAAGTTCGCCCGGTTAAACGGTGCTTCTGTACCGAACGAATCCAGAAGACGATAATTGCAAGGCGGCAACCTGTGGTAAGTCAAAAGCATACACAGCAATGAGAAATGACAGATGGAAAAATTTCAAAACAGCCCGAGCTTGAACTATTTATGAATCGGACCATTCGCTAACAACCAGACGTCCTAACACGCTTTAGTCACAACCACTGTTTCCGAGAAAAGAACGGTGGAGAACGTAAGCGCTTGTCCAATCGACAAACGCTTATGGTAAAATTAGTTCCGAGTAACAGAGATAGATGTTTTGATACCACCGGCTGCGCCCTCGGATTGCAGATCGGAAAACGATCTTCAAGTGAGGGTCAATGATGAAGATGAGATAACCGGAAGAATAGGTTGCTGCGGATATCATACGAGCTGAAGTCACAGCTTGGAACGGGAAGTCCTGAAAAGCTCCAATGGCCCCCAGACGACACTGTGACAGCGTTAGAAAAAGATTTACTAATCTCGATGAGACGATAAACGAAAGCCATGAACCAGTTCCGACCGTATCTACCCAGAAATGAGAAATACAAACGGTAAATGACGACAGTGAATACAGGGTACACATATGATCGAGGAGTCATCTAACTTATCGGTAATGTGTAATTCAAACGTAAATATCTACTAAAAGTAAGCCTGAAATCTACAACCGTGAGTTCACTGCGTAGAACAGTGGGCGTCATCAGTAGATGGATAATCAAAAACCCGAAGTTCAACAGAACGACAAAAGCGAAATCCGAGTACAATGCTTATTTCCGGATGGGATGAAATAAATTCCATGGGAATGTGATAGCTGAAATCAGTTGAGTTATGCTGGACTTACATAAACAAGAATCTTATAGCAGTCAGGTCAAAATATTTCCCCACAACTCAAGGATTTCTGTGATTTCAACTTAAGGAGGAGTCTCAATCGTGTGAGCATCGATGGGGGTTAACTGGACAGTTACCGTGTCCGCTTTAGAGATGATCAGGTAACGTGAGCAAAACTCATAAGTGAATCTGGCCGAGCGTCCACACGTGGTGATTCAGTAGTGCCTACTGTAAGATCAATGGCGCAGCGGTCAACACAGTTGCCTCATTAAGGCGTGACCAGAGTTCAAGTCCCGGTCTTCATCATCACCATCATCATAACAGCCATGAGTCTGACCAAAGGTACTGTGGCTCGGACCGCCGCTTACCTCAACAGTGACGTGGAATATCCTAGAAGGAAACGTTACCAAGACGGTCAACAAATACTAAAAGAAGATTAAGCAGAAGAACTAGAGATGGTATGGATACAGGACGCCATTGACTGCGACACACCGCCATCTCGAATAGCGTCTCTAACCAACGGTTTGAGTGATCACGAAGACCCTATCCAGGTAGTCGATGCCTGCCCACTTTGCTCAATGGAGCAGTCAAAGGCTTCATATTTCGTGACCACGGTGTTGCTTGACCACCACGCGGTTTTACCCAACTGTTGGTGGCCTCAGTATATAATGTCCGGTACGGTAAACGCTCAGCTGGCATACGGAGCACGTGACCCAACCATCGCA
>QNGE01005331.1:0-14352 GCA_008508345.1 Paragonimus westermani | reverse complement strand
ATTTCAACTTGAGGAGGAGTCTCAATCGTGGGAGCATCGATGGGTGTTAACTGGACAGTTACCGTGTCCTCTCTCGAGACGATCAGGTAACGTGGGCACTACTCATAAGTGAATCTGGCTGAGCGTCCACACGTGGTGATTCAGTAGTGCCTAATGTAAGATCAATGGCGCAGCGGTCAACACAGTTGCCTCTATAAGGCGTGACCAGAGTTCAAGTCCCGGCCTTGGCAAGGTGTGTACTGCTGGTGAGCTCTAACAAGAACAAAGGTCGAGAATAATGCTTCTTTTCAGAAGGGGTTTGCTGGAAAGTCTATGAGAGGGCGATATTTGCGATCAATCGTGAGTGATCTGCAATTTATATCAATCGAACCCCTTAATGCTTATCAGTAGTCAACTTTACGTACACATTTCTCCACTGGTCATAATCACTTCATGAACAACCTTTCAAGTAAGCTTTTTAGTCAAAACAAATGTGGTCGACAGATCATCCCATGCCGTTATCCCAATGTGGTTAAATTAGGCATCAACACAGATTATGTGATTCTAAATACTAAGCGATCCTGCGTTTGCTTAGTAGACGTCAGATCTAATGAGCCTGTCAATGAAAAGAGAATTCGTGTTCCAACGATTTTAGTGGGGATATCAACCATACGTGTATAAGGCGGAGCAGTACTGTGACCTGTGTACTAGACTCTTATCATTTAACCACCCTCAAAGGGGGCTACATAACTTGTGCAACGTACGTCCGTGTGTCAAAGAACTGTCAATGGTTGAAGAAAATCCATTCTGGAAGATAACTACCAGAAGAGCGGCTATGACCAGTAGAATTTTGGTAACGTTCGACCCAACATCTTGGTATTTTTTCACTCACTATCAATTTTTTGGCAATCCAATGTTTCCACACACTACACCTTCACACTAAGACTGCCTAGTATATCGGCTGCTCCTTCGAGTCCATCACTATCCACCTGTCGGGACGTATGCTTTGCCGAAAGTTCAATGTAGTTGAATGAACTTGTCACGATTTAATGTGATGTCTACTTTCGTCGCTAATGCACTCACTAAGCAAAACGAGAAGTAAAGAGAGGTGGAACCGTGAACAGAACGGAGTCGCGGATACAAACTAGGCTTGATTTTAGATGACACTAGTTGCAGGTATGCAAGAAGTTTGTTCCATGGCAGTTTTGTTACGTCTTTATATTTTAACCAGAAACCCTCCGAATGCACCGAAAAAATGCAGTAGACATTAATGAACACGGAAAACTTGTTTTTCAAGATGAGAAACTTGAGCACAGATATGTGTCTTCCAGCTATACTTCGATCGAAGAGCGATCTTTGGACCATGAATCAGTCGATCGCACGCATGCATGCACATTATATCCATGCATTTTAGGTCGCGGCGACACACGGACACTCAATAACCAGTTCAGAGCGTTCAACATCGATGATACGGATTTTTGTGTAGTTCTGCAAGGCCATTAGGCGAAATAAGCGCACATAAGCACACGAAGTTTACTCAACGGGATACGTAAAGTTCACATAACACGAAGTGACCCCAGGATTCCAGGTCTGTTCAGTCCAACTGCATCTAGGTTTTACAGCAATACACATACCATGACAAATGGTACGTCAGCATGCAAAGTGCACAACTCAAAAAACGCAGGGTATCGATCAAGTAGACGGGTATGTTCGAAACACACTGAAGAACGTATGCATCAGATATGATTAGCAACTCAAGAGCATACTGAGAGTTGGAGACAAGTGAAGGTCGAGAGTCCACGTGTGAGTTGTTTGTTAAAAGGGGCGGTTGTCAGCCCCTGAATTTGTAGCAGTTGAGCGGTGTATCGCTGATTCACCGTTTGATAATAGTGGTGTCCTGATCAGTACATAATCTGTTGCATACCACGGCCGGCGTGTTTTCAAGACGCGGCCTTCACTGAAACACCTGAGATTACCTTAATCGCTCAATCACACAACAAAGCCGTAAGTATTTGTAAAGTTGTTACTTTCGTCCTTTGGTAGAGAAGATATTTGTCTCAGGTGCATACGGAGAGCTTTTGGGCTGATTGTCAAAATATACACCACAAACACACCAACCATCTGTCACTGTGTCATTACTGTGACAGCAACGCTGATACGCGATTCCAGAACAACTTTTGCTACATTTCGTTGCGGTAAGTAGGTCAGGGTCAAATGTGACTACTTTAAAATGTACAGAAACCGCATTCAGTTTCAGAACAGATCAACTAATATGTTCAACTTTTTCAAATTATAAATCACTGGCAGTCAATGATAAACAACTCAGAGGAGTGAACTTCTGAAAACCATTGAGAAAACGCCAAAATGCTTTTTTTGTGGACTGATGTGCCAGAAGGACTAAGCTAAAGGCTTCCGCAATGAGAAGAAAAAAAATGGCAGCAATCTTCTGGTGATCGGAATAAAAGGGAGACAAACATTTTTATATGGACAGGACGGACCAGATTTCGGATAAAAAAACATGCGCAATGGTCGTCCTGTAAAGTTTGAACATAACAGGCATCTCAAAGAAAGATCACCCACATGACCCAAAAAATGAGCACGGTAGTCTACAGCACTCATCCCACAAGGGTGACATACGTAACATATCTAGGACGTCGCGCTGGAAAGCATGCACGGAAACGTACATGCGCCGGCAATCCAACGGGAACTTAAAAATGCCCACCGCTACGAGTGGGAAACGGAAGATCCATGAGTGCACTGGGATGGCGACCCAAGCCACCGACTTGGTAACGGCTCGGCAGTGAGAAAATGGCGTCAATGACTAGTCCGTCTCCGGATAAAATTCAAGCAGCACATGCGGACACCTCTATAACGCCACTGCGTTGAATAGACCGGCGAGATAAACAGATGTGCGGGGACAGGACGAGCGTGGACGTAGACCTGACAACAGAAAAATGAGCATCAGTTGGATGGTGTGTCCTGGATTTGTCGAGCGGCAAACACTACGTCGTATTATGTCTCACCCACAATCCACATCAAGGCCGTTGGTTCTATGGATCATGAGGCATTGCAGACCGTATTTGTTAGGTTTGGAGGTCTCGGGTAAATTCGTTGAGTTACAACGTTGCACGTGGGTATGAAGGCGAAGGTGGAAACGTGTGGATCAACCTGACAAGATTCTGACGTTGTCACTGATGTGAAGCCGGGTTGTGTCCCAACCCCAACCCTATTTAGTTTACATGTGAACGCAACGTAAACAGTTGCTCTTCAACAGGCGTAGGATAACGCTGAATTAGAATGGTACGCCGACGGCCGCCTGTTGAATATTTGATGTTTCGGCGCCCCTAGTCTTCTACATACTTCCACGATGTGAATGCTTTCGTCTACAGATGGTAATGTGCTATTTGCACGCAACAAAGATTAACCTGAACGACCACCCGCAGCATTGAACGTGGATTTGGATATTAACATGGGCTAGATAGTTCTCTTCCTTCAGCCTACTCCGGGCGGGGGTGATGTGCCTGTGTTGAATCGGAATCGGACAGGCAGTCTCGCGCTTACACGCCCACGCAATCACGCGTCCTAACTCATGCCAAATAAGCCATGCTACAAATTAACCAGTCACGTGTACTAGTGCTTGCCGATTCGTCAGTTAGTTATTGATCGGTTGTCTTTGGTTATTCATTCCTTATATGCCTGTACCACGTAACCAATCGATACATCTTGTACTTGTGTCTTACAAACTCGTTCTCCTTACCCGTGCGGGACGATTTAACAACTGGCGACGGAGATGGCCGAAACAGCATTATTGGAGTTATTACAGCAGCAACAGAGGCAAATGCAGCAACAACAGGATCAGATTGAACAGCAGCAGAAAATGATGCAGCAAGCCTTTTTGGAGCAGCAGCAGACGAACGCTAAAATGTTTGAGTCACTCACAGCACAACTAGACGCCCTGACTACGTCACGTACAGCCGCCACTTCGGAACCAAAACTGAAGGAGACCTTGGCAACAAGCACTCATGAGTTTAATTATGATCCAGATAATGGTGTGACATTCTCGTCTTGGTATCAGCGTTACGAAGACATTTTCCTAGTTGATGCAGCCGTGTTGGACGAATTCGCCAAAGTACGCCTCTTAATGCAGAAATTAGGTGCAGCCGAACATGCACAATATTGCAACTATATTCTTCCACGGAAACCTCGTGACTTCACTCTGAAAGACACTGTTTCAAAGCTTTGTTCTATTTTTGGTGAGAGGACATCTGCGTTTAACATTCGATACAACTGTCTGAAAATCTCTCGACACGCTACAGAAGATATCGTAACGTACGCTGGTAGAGTGAACCGAGAGTGTGAACGTTTCCAGTTAAAACAGATATCGGACTCACAATTCAAAGCTTTGATATTTGTTGCCGGGTTGACATCTTCGGAGGATGCTGATATACGAACGCGTCTTTTAGCAAAATTGCATTCGTGTACAGACTTCTCAGTTCAGGATTTAACGGCAGAATACTTGCGCCTAGTGAATCTTAAGCACGACTCACAAATGTTGCAATCGATCTCATCTCCCACTGAAATAGCATCAGTTGACCGAGTTATAAGACACAATCGTCCATCATATGTTTGTCGTGACGCACCTTTTCGTATGCAACGGCCATCCTCCGCTTGTTGGCTATGTGGACAGTGGCACTTCGTTCGATTTTGCCCATATCGCAGACACGTGTGTCAACAGTGTAATTGTATGGGTTACAAGGAATCACACTGCAGACAATCAACCCAAGGCTTCCGCGTACGTCGCCAGTCCAATGTGGTGTTTACTACAACAAGTGATATTGTTCACCGACGGAAATATATGACTCTTCACATTGAAAATCACCAAGTTACGTTACAGATAGATACTGCATCGGACATCACAATCATTTCTCGTTTAACATGGATTAGCCTTGGAAGACCGCCGTACAAGCCAACACAAAGAATAGCCAAGGACGCTAGGGTCACCAGATTCCTCTTCTTGGTGAGTTAATGTGTACCTTCTGCTTCCGTCATAAATGTGACTGGCATTCGCTACATATCTCCTGACAACCACCTAAATCTTTTGGGTATAGACTGGATAGAAAAACTTGATCTGTGGAATGTGCCCTTCAATTCTGTTTGTGACGTACATAACACTATTCATTTATCAACAATCTGTGACGTGGCTACAATCTCCAGTAAACTGTACGGTGATTTTGTGCAACAGTTACCAGATAAGTTTCCAGATGTTTTTACGAACAATTTAGGCAAATGTACAAAGGGTAAAGCTCAACTTTTCATCGAACCAGGAAGCAGGCCAGTGTTTTGTCCCAAGCGTCCCGTGCCATACTCAACAACAGCAGCGTTGGAAGCTGAACTAGATCGTCTAGAAGCTATAGGAGTGTTGACAAAGGTGAACTACCCCTCTTGGGCCGACCCAGTTGTAACAGTAAAAAAAGCAAACGGCTCCATTCGACTTTGTGGTGATTTCTCAACTGGCCTGAACAAGGCTTTGCAGTATCCACTTCCTGTGCCAGAAGACTTATTTACTCGACTCAATGGTGGCAAAATATTCTCTAAAATCGATTTCTCTGATGCATACCTCCAAGTTGAGGTGGATGATAGTTGTAAAGACCTACTAGCAATAAACACACATCGAGGACTGTACCGTTACAACGGAATTCCATTCGGTGTTAAATGTGCTCCAGCAATATTTCAGCAAATTATGGATACCATGCTTAGTGGTTTGGCGTTCGCTGTTTCTTACATGGACGATATCATCATTGTAAGCCCCTCACCAGATGAGCACAAAACACACTTAGAACAAGTCTTTAATCGTATTCATGAATACGGATTCACCTTACGGAAACAAAAATGTGAGTTTTTCTTGCCTCAAATCAAACATCTGGGATTCATCGTCGATTGCAATGGTCGTCGTCCAGACCCCGCTAAAATTTCTGCGATTAAAGACGTCCCTTCTCCAACTAATCGAGTACAGTCACAGTCATTCTTGGGTCTTGTAGACTATTATAACAGTTTCGTGCCTAATATGCATCAACTAAGGGCACCTTTAAACAATCTGTTAATCAAGGACACCAAATGGGTTTGGTCTCACGAGTGTCAATCTGCGTTTGATAGCCTCAAGCGAATCTTGCCTTAGGACCTATTATTGACACACTATGATCCTAGTCTCCCTATTATTGTGGCTGCTGACGCTTCTGACTATGGCATTGGGGCTGTGATTTTACACCAATTCCCTGACGGTCACCAAAAGGCAATCAGCTACGCTTCGCGAACACTGTTACCTGCCGAGAGAAATTATAGTCAGATAGAGAAAGAGGTTTGGCTTTAAGATGTTGCACGGCCGTCGGTTTACATTGTGCACGGACCATGAGCCCCTGTTATCCATACTCGCCCCACCAAAGGGTATACCTGTTCACATGGCTAACCGACTTCAACGTTGGGCCACATTACAAATCGGTTACGATTTTGTTCTCAAATATATCCAGACGGAGCGTTTTGGTCATGCGGACGCCCTTTCCTGGCTGATTGCGCATAAGTCGACTAACCATCCAAGTGAGGATGTGGTCATTTCCTCTGTGGAGGTTGACGCTTACGTAAAATACGTGTTTCGAGAGTCCATAAGGAATTTGCCTGTCACTTCTACTATGATCCGGTGTGCCACTCAATCGGACCCTGTGTTGCAAGCGATAACGTATTATTTACGCACGGGCTGGCTCGAAGAGTTATGTGCAGTTTACAAACCATACTTCCAACGGCGGGATGCTTTGACGGTTGTGGACGGGTGTTTAATGTTAGCGGATCGTATAGTGATACCACAAATCCTGAGAAAACGTGTTGTACAAATGCTACATTGTGCACATCCAGGTATAAGACGTATGAAAGCTCTGGCACGTAGTTACGCATATAGGCCAGGGATCGATTCCGACATTGAGAGCATGATCAAGTCATGTGAACACTGTGCACGTGCTGCAAAAGTACCCGTCAAGGCTGAGTTGCACTCCTGGGCTCTACCAGATGGCCCATGGGAAAGAGTTCATGCCGACTTTGCTGGTCCACTCAATGAACAATACTTTCTCATCCTCGTATATGCCTTTTCTAAATGGCCGGAGATCGTTCCACCACGCACAATTTCCACAACTACTACTTCGTGTCTAAGTCGCACATTTGCTCAGTTCGGTTTTCCAGAAACGCTTGTGACTGACAATGGTACACAGTTCACTTCAACACAGTTTTCACAATTTTGTAAACCATTCGCTATAGAGCATGTCCGCAGTCCTCCATATCATCCTCAATCTAACGGACAAGCAGAACGATTTGTGAACACATTCAAAAGGGCTCTTCACAAATTGGAAGGGGAAGGAAGAATGTGTGAAATTTTAGACACCTTCTTGCGTACCTACCGTTCTACACCAAATGCAGCCGTACCAAATGGAGTTTCACCAGCTAATGTTTTTCTTGGGCGGCGAATGAGAACAGCACTCGATGCCACGCTTCCCGTCAAGCGGTCGGGTCAACGCAACATCAAGATGGAGTGGCAATTTAACCAACATCATCGAGCTAAGGCTCGAGAATTCCATACAGGCGACCCAGTATTTGTTCTAAGATTTCATGGCCATGGGTGTAATTGGGTGCCGGGAACTGTGACACAGCGTCCACGGCAAGAAGGAGACCCATCACATAAACCACATCAGACAACGAGATCCCAACATCTGCGACAAACCGGAAGACATCAGTGAATTACCTCTCGATATTCTGTTAGGTACGTTTGAACTGCCAACACATACGACTGAGAGTAACACGGAAGAAAACGTGGCACGAGTAAACCCTATCATTGAAACACGTCATTCACGACGAACTCGGGCTCCAATAAAGCGCCTCAACGTGCACCCTTCTAAAAGGTCGTACGAATAGTGGTCATCTTAACAGAGGAGGGTGTTGGATCGGAATCGGACAGGCAGTCTCGCGCTTACACGCCCACGCAATCACGCGTCCTAACTCATGCCAAATAAGCCATGCTACAAATTAACCAATCACGTGTACTAGTG
This sequence comes from Paragonimus westermani, assembly GCA_008508345.1. NCBI lineage: Eukaryota > Metazoa > Platyhelminthes > Trematoda > Plagiorchiida > Troglotrematidae > Paragonimus > Paragonimus westermani. Next base: position 6,289 of record QNGE01005331.1, on the reverse strand, counting down.
CTTGCCGATTCGTCAGTTAGTTATTGATCGGTTGTCTTTGGTTATTCATTCCTTATATGCCTGTACCACGTAACCAATCGATACACCTGTATCATTGAAAACATTAATAATTGTCACGCAGACCTCTGAACACATGGGTAGCAACCTCTAAACAGATCTCTCCGTGGACCGCGAACTGCGAGCTCCTATGACGAAGGCTTTCGCTGCATTCGAATTTCTTGAAAGTGTGCTTGAAATAATAGCAGCACGTACATGGAAGTGGAGCAGCCTGTCTACTCTTCAGTGACCCTGTCTACAATGTTGTGTGGCAGTGGAACATGGACAGCGTATCAACGGAATGTACGTTATCTGAGCCGCATCCGGCTGCAATGACTAAGACACAACTTAAGTACTCGATGATCGGATATAGTTCCGAACACTGAGGTACTTCCGTGAGCAGAAACGGAAGGAATCGAAACCACATTGATGCTCAATCAGCTTCGTTGGCAAGGACGTATCTATCGGATGGGAGGCGGATTGATTTCGAAGCAGCTGTTACAGGGGTAAGTGAAGACAGGTAAGCAAAATTCTAGAGTTTAAAAACTCAGATACCAGGATGTTATCCAGGTAAGTCTTTTGCGTTGTACTATTGATTTTAGATCTTGGGAGGTCTTAGTCTTGAACCAGACCACCGGAGGGAATACAATCCAGACGAATATACGGAAATGTGGTCGCGAACGGAAGCGCGCGATACGCAAACCAACCATAGATGCCATAGGCTGTGGTAACGACTATATGGTGCTGTGATGAATGCGGCCACAAATGCGTTGGCCACTAACGTTCTCAGTACACCGTCGGCAAACAATGACCAGTACGTTAGGCTCGGGTGAGTTATATCACGTATCTGCATTTTTTGTTCGCATCGACGAACAAACAACGTCGTTTGGCAACTCATCCGCTCCTCTTTTCAGAGACCCTTAGTGTCTGTGGTCTTCTACTTTTCCTTTTCTTCAAATCTGTTGGTGTACTGAATGACGAATTTTTGCCTGTTTTCCTCCAGTTCAACCTTGAATTTTGCTTTTCCTCCTATCTCTTCTAAAGTGCACTAACTTGTACTTGTTTACTGAGCCACATTTTCAATACTTTTCTTCCCAGTTTATACCTTTTCGTTGAGGTCTCTCTGTTCAGTCCCCGAGAGATAGGGGTTTCAGTTTCGCGCTAGCCTACCAATTGGTCAATCACCATTGACCAACAGGACACGAATACCTCAGTCACATACCTCCTGGTCTTATTCTCTCGGATTTACAATGGGCATGTGATGTGTGAGTGGTACCACAAGTAGTGCAGTGGAGGCTACTTTTGGTGATGATGAACGCAGACCCCAGGCTAACAAAACACGAATACCACCGTCCGTGTGTATTGAACGTTCAACGAACAAAAAAACGTTCTAGGTACAAACAGATTAGTCACGAATTAAAAGTGTTACCAACGTTTGGAGGATTGATGGTTGCCAAATGGTCTCAAGGCACTTGCTGAGCTTTTCTCGTGCGAGGCCAGGAATAGCTACGAACGATGTCACAGCATTCGGTATTTGAGAAAGTAAAATGCAGAGCCCAGGAAAGAGTGTTAAAATGAAGGCACGGTATTAATGTATCCAAACAAAACCTCAGCAAACGAAATCCCAGAAAGCTATAACCTCAGCGATTTGGTTACAAACAATTAAAATGCTGTAACCAAGGGCGCACTTGGAATCGTGACAGACTGATCGAGGCTTAATAGGGAAGCCATGTTTCATCCTAACAGATCGTATAGAAACCACATTGTTAGACATTTCAGAATCTTAGATGATTTCGTACCCGTCAACGTCAGTTTAGGTCTAAGGTGAAATTATTGGAGTATGATGAAGAAAACTTGAACCGTGTCGAGCAGAGCTCAAGCGTTAGTTTAAGTAAGACAAGCAGTGATAGATTCCCCGCGTTTGTTGCGTGCGTACAAGATAGGGCTCCATGAATTGTTACGTTAAGGACAATGGAACGTCAAAAGCGCCCTGAACTATGAGGTGCTCACACCACAAAGAGGTTCTACTAACTTAATGCGGCTTGCAAACACTGGTGTGGAAACGGCTTCCTCCTGGATTCAAAAATCCTGTCAACCACTCACCCAAACTGTGGTAAGATAAATCAAAGATTGGTCATACTAGTGTTGTGAATTCAGAAGGCGGACGACACAAAGGTTGTTTTATTGGAGAAACCAATACACTACTTGAGCCTCTCAACGGGACTAGAAACAAAAACACTCATTTGCACACCGCACTCTTCTGAGGACGCTCCAGTCGCCTTGGACACCATGTCTCAGTTCCGTCATGTTGCGAAAGCCATTAAATATCATTCTGCCTTCCAACGATCCTTTCCATACGTCTCCCGTATTTATCCCGCGATCATTTCGATCCATGCGGCTACTGAATAGTGGTGTGAGTAGTATGGTGCGACCGTCTATCCTCATTACACTAGTAGCTCAGCTTTGCATTTTCTTTATGTAGACCGCGAGACCTAGGGGTGGTGAATTTCGCCGGTCTTATTCGCCTAGTTGATATCATCTACACAGCCTCAATTGTGTGAACTAGTTGCAGAAGTCATCCTCAATAGTATTAGTTCTGTATTACAAGTTTGATCTCTTGATCGCTTTTAAGCGTTGACACTAATTAGTTCACTTAGTTCACCGTCGATGACCTTAAAGTTAAAACGTATTCGTGTTTATTCAACGTTCACTTGGAATTCCACAAGCTAATAATCTGACCGTGTCTAAATATCCACCGCCAACTGTGCGTACATCAACGAAGCCGTTCTTATTTGTGTACACACCAAACCGGCCAGATCAAAGCAACCGCATGACCGATAAGCCTACACACTCGTTGCCTGAGTTTGCGGTTAAGGCCGTGAAAACCAGTGATGATATCTTCTTAAGACAAGGCTGCTACCAAATCCCAGATGAATGTCACAGATGCACTAAGTACCTCACCATAAAGTGCTTTGCTCCCGCTCTCACAGCATAAGGGCGTGCATTGATAGCGTGACCATTCGTTCGGTGGCTGTTACTATGGCAGTCTCGGTATCCATAGTCCACACGGTCCTTGATGAACATAGAACATCCAGTTCACCCTGCGCCTCCCTGCATGTTGACTGACAGACTGGAAACTTCGTGATCAGTGTAGATTTCCCGAAAATAGGTAGTTACATTCCCCATAGTTTCTATCAATTGGTTCAATTCTGTTGCGCTGCGGCTTATCCCAATGATGTTGATAAGCTGTGCGACGTATTCATTCCATGAAGGTGATCCCAATGATGGTGGAACGGACCAAGTTCAGGTGATAGAACCGACCAAGGTAAACGATCGATACCAGAAGACGAGCTGAATAATCACATAGGGATGCCTAGTGGTTTACGACATTCGGACCTTGAAACACGTCATCGTCCGAGTAGATCAATGGGGGAAAATGTTTTCGTAATAGGGACATTTAGCTCTAACCATTCCACCGGTCCTAGACTGCAGCTTTTACCCACAGGTATGCAAATGCGATCGAATCAGTTTGAAGTGGGAGTGAAAACTTACCGCAAACCACCCGTTTCAGCGAGCTGTCGATAGCCAACAATATCCGTGAAGACAAGGTCGATCAAACTCCGTTCAAACTGACAAGAGGATTGTCCAAATTCGGACATTCCGAAGCGGCTGAAAAACACAGAGTAACCAATCATAATGCAGCATATAGATTGACCGTGACAAACTGTTGGGAGTGATATGGGGATGGAGACTGGTGGAGTGTACTAACCTTAAAGTGGACGACAACTCTTAGGAAATGGTCACATCATGACCAAGCATATACAGACCGGCAAGAAGGTCTGTCCATTGGACAAGTTCCCCCAGAGGACCATCTGAACAAATACAACAAAGAAACAGACGAGTGAGTTACAACAGAGAGCAAGGCTGAGAGAGAATAAAGCCTCACACACATACACACACTATTTTGCTGTCGTTAAAACTGGTTGGTCCACCCAGCTTTCCTTCTGTTAGTTTGCTTACATTATTCTGGTTGTTTTTTCGACCCATGTTCCATTCGAATAGCGTCGTGAGGACGAAAGACGACTAGTTTTGTGACACACGCCACTGATAAACTCTATCACAACCGAGGGCTATCTACTAGTGTGCGGGTCACAAGACAGACTGGGTGTCAAAGTGAATCATAAGACAAACAGGCACTAAAAGGGATGGTGACATAATCGTATCAAAACGTCGTCTCCGTGTGTGCCTATGACGTATGCGACCTCACTTGAACTTACCATTTGTTTTGTTCGCTTTCCCATGACAACTCTGTTTCATGTATTTGGCCTGATGATGAATAACCGAAAACGAGCTTGTTCGAATGAGTTTATGTTGGATCAATCACAGTCAACTGAGTTAGTATAACAAAAGTTTGTCCTCTGTTTGCTTATGGGAGTCTGGGTGGGCTTTTAGTTACACGATTCGGTTGGTGTCGTTGAGTAGCTATGGATAGGAATATCAATGACGGCCCTAGATGGACCATGCTATGTGTACTAGTGACCGATAGACGAAAAAATAGCTCACCTCGTACGATGTGGATCTACTACGAGTTCGCATGGCCTGAAGCTCCGCTGACGCAAGTGACACACATATATGGACAAGCTCACTATCACAAAGACCACTGTGTACTGATGAGATCAGACCGTGCGTGTGAACTATAGATTGCCAGTGTTGGAAGGGTTATTACTACATTATACATGTATATATGCATAGCACGACGGTAGTGTAGTCACAACCCCATCGCAACGCACCAATTACGTGCAAGTTGGTAGCTTGGTTATGTGCGTTAAAGTACTGCATACTTGGTGTCTATTTTAGCTCTCTCGTATGATTGTTATGAAACCACTCCTTTTGGGATTCACTTACAACCAGTGTCTTCACAGCGTGTATAATACACTACACACAAATACACTAATTGTCTGGACTGTTGTTAATTGAGCGGTTATTCCACGTGCGGTATACGTGGATTATTGAGTGGTTAACTTCAATCGCATTGACATCCGAAGGTGTTCACAGGCTGTTTGATTGTTGACTTCAAGTCTATAAACTGGTCCAATAAAAGCTTGCTAGAATGCAACACTCTCAGCTAGATTAGCCTCTCTAAAATTTCCCACTTATAATGTAAACTCCTACCATAATACCTTAAAGATTGTTTCCGCCCAACCCATACAGTAAATATTGAAAACACGCCGGATATTCTTCCACAGTCAAAGATCATTTGAAAGTCAGGCACGACGCAGCAAAACGAGCCGCACCTAAAGGGCCATACTTCAAACGTTTGTCAATGTGGACTTTTGGAGGAGCTAAGGTGTGTCTTATAGAGTTTGGCGTTTTCAGACGTAACCTGCCTGCCAAAGTTTGACCTTCCGAGAAAGTTGATTGTGGCTGGTTGGGATGGATTCTCTGAAGAGTAGTTAACCCACTACAAGATATTAAACAACTGCACCAACGCAGATACCATTCAGAAAACCCAACGGCTTTAATAGACACTGGTCGTTAGTCTACCCAGCTGCTCTTGACTATTGAGCTAATGACCGTTGAAGTAGTTGTTCAGCCTGCTGAATGGTCCTCTAGTTTGGCGCACTTCAGGCTTGGAAGAGTGAACTGATAATTGACTAACGTGACCCCATCGATGTTTCGTGTTAGATGTTGAACACAAACATACCGAGCAGATAGTGAACGTAGCCAGTTAAATTAACGAGTCTTTTAGGTTAAACCAGGGTAAGCTGCATCCGTGATCAGCACCCAGTCGGCGGCAGGGGAAAATCTTACGTGCGAAAAGAATCTGGACGAGACTCCATCGTCCGTCCGAAGGAAGGGTTCACTTCAAAGAAAGAGCAGTTTATTTATAATAAACAGATCGTGTGTATGGAACAATCACGCATTTTTCTTCTCTTCATTCTACTCACTTCACCAACCGTTTTCCGTACAACAAATTAACGTGTAAACACAACATTGAGAATCCACTTACCGGATACAGCGAACATATCTTTCGCTTGATCACACGGGCTGATTCATGTCTGGACTGGATGGAACCAGATTGAAACAAAACGTGTGCAGTGGTTGTAGCGAAAACTATGCTACAGTTGGTTGGGTGCACACCAGTGAGAACCGAAAGAGAGCACTTATTTACCCGGCAGAATTGTGCAACCCAACGTTAAGGCGAGGAAGATTAACTCTGACAGTTAATTGGTTAACTGGTTGGTTAGCGTGC
>QNGE01005330.1:5210-36233 GCA_008508345.1 Paragonimus westermani | reverse complement strand
GACTCACAGAGTCGGTGGTTGGAGACTCTAGGCGAGATGGCGGCTAATCGAGCTCAGTGGCGTGAATGTTGTCGTTGTTTGGCCGAGTTGTCTGTGAAGTGAGTGCATTTAATGAGGCGGGGCGGTGAAAGCCGTAGGGAAGCTGTCCCGCTGATGACGCCTTACTCTCACTTGCAGCTCGGTTGTTTGTTTGCAAGGTGTAGGCACCTTGATGTTGAATGTTTGAATATAGACGTTGCTGTTGTTTTCAGTAGTTCGGTCCCTTCCCGTCCTCTTCTTTTTTCCTTCTCTCTTTCTACATAGGGTTTGCTTTTTCTTCATGGTTGTGTGGCAGTTAAGCATTAGTGTGAACCACTGATATATTGCTGTCGATGATGATGGGGCTCAGCACTTTGGAGGTGTGATGCGCATTTCAAACAAACCAGCAGCATGCACAGTCACCCTGTTTACCGTCATTCCCGAGCCCGATGGTTGTACGGGTGTCAACAGACTTTCATGACACTTGGGCTGGTAGTCAGTTTTTCCGGCCTTGAACTGCATACAGACTTTAGAACATTCGGACAAACATTTTCGTTTGTAAAGCTGGTTTTCTGAGTGGTTAGAATAAAAATGTTTCAATTTTGCCGTTTATGTGATAAACGATATTGATACTGACTAATGTTCATTTTCCGTGGTGTGCTGCAGAATGTCGGAGCGTCCTGCTAGAGCCCAAGCTAATAACTACTTGACATGGTCTGAGCTGTTGAATTTAGCGCGGCTTCTCTTGCCTCACCGGCCAGTTTAAAGACGAATAAACGGTGTTCGGATTATGTGGACCGGCGTCATTCTAGAGATGCCGTGGTCGTCGACCTCGACAGAGATTTTTCCGAGTCCAAAACCAGAGGGTTATTCTGAGGGTTCGGTTTTACTGATTGATCGAAAACGCTTTGTGCAAGATCCTCACCTTTTTGGCTGGCATGAAACAGTGCGTTAAGTCAATTCCTGTCTCTCCTCGACGCCGTCGTCAATGAAGTTCCAGAGGGTAACATACTGGAACGTTTGCTGCTCGTCTTTTTTGTTGCAGATATTCCAACTGTGCCTTCTGTATCATCATTATCGCGTGCTGATGAACTCAAGCTCTGGGGGGGGGGTGTTGAACATACTAGGAGGACGTGATGCTCTACTAAACTTCCCTTGATAGACCGTGGTCTTAATCCGAAGACTGTCGGTTGACGGTAAATTGTGCCGAATGTGCCGCTGTTCAGTGTACCTGCAGCTGTGTGCTGGGGTGTGTTGAATTGCGCTCGCCTCTCTGCGTGATGACTTTGGATCCATCATTTCACGCAATTTACAGGCCAGCAATCGGTGGTGGCTAGCAGCTTTCATGGTATCGTGGTTGATCAGGTGTGTGTTTGGTAGGCTTACGTAAGTAGGTTTCACCAAATTTTTGCAACTAAGCAAGCTTCATTTTGACTACACTGTACAGAGAAAACCGTGCGTGCCACGTGCCAAGTCTGGTAGTGTTGTGATATATTGTGCGCGTAACCGGTCCTCTTGCAGATGACCTAGGACCGATTTTACCCTCAGATTTTAGAAAGCCTAGTTACTCTTTTTTTTACATTGCCGGCTCATTAGATGATCGTACGCCTACGTATATACTCTTGTCAGGACATCCAAATTTGTTCTAACTCTACTACCGCTCGACGTCCTGCTGTTTTTGTGCATTTCAAGGAACTTGACAAGCAACTGTCTGACCACGCTGCTATGCATCTAACACGAAATGACCACGTGGAATGGCGAGTGTCGCTGGTGCACATAGGTTCGCAACACAGGCGTCAGTGACCTCAACTCTTTGCGGTCAGCTAGCGTCCTCAGCCAAAGATGTTTATTGTCGTTCGACCCCCAGCGATGAGGCCGAGAATACATTACTAAAGCAAGCCTCAACGTCGGCGCCTCGATATTCCGAACCCGAATCGACCACTCGCCAACAGTTCACGGTATGACAGGTGATTAGTTGATCAGGTCAACGAGGTGTTCGAGATGAGGTCAGTATGTTCAGGGTTCCGACAGAGTCTGTCCGATCCGAACTCTGTCATTCCTGACGTGGTGTTACCGACGTGCACCACCACTACTTCATAGACATCGATGGTGGAAGACTGACACTCTGTGTGCATCCTCTGCGCGGATGTACCAGGTTTCGCAACCTCAATAGGACATTGTGCAGTCTGTCTTCCCCAGAAAGACAAATCATGTCGATGAGGCGAATGGCGTCAGTGGGCGAACACTATCTGAGGATGTAATTTATACAGCCACTGATATTTTTTTCACGCGCTTCGTTCAGTCTACGAAGTATATTGACTGCAAGAGAATTCGATACAATAGGAATCAGGCCAACCCCTGAGTGATCTGCACAAATACTGCGCGAGCCCTTTTCGAAATTTGGAATGATTTTAGCCAACCTCTAGTCGTTTGAGACGACTTCATTGACTCAACGTTTCCGGATCAGAGCCCCGATCTGTTTAACTGCGGTTGAGCTTACATCTATAAAAAGAACAGAGAGGACTTCGTCTGGGTCGGATGTCTTGTGACGTTTCATGAACTTGATCTCATTTGAGACTTCTGTTTCCGAAGGGTAGAACTGTCGACAGACTAATGAACACAGACAGTGTTCGAAGGCCTAGTTACTAACGCGGAAGGCCAGCTAAAATTATGTCGGAATTGCTCAGTCCAGCTCCCTGAGTGTCGTTGCAAATTGTTGGCAGGCTTACCATTTGACTCACAAATTGGCCCCTTCATACCTGGCTTCCTACTGTCCGTTCTTTCGGACGAGATGGAAAAGTTTGTGAGAGGTCCCAGCAACAGCCGTCTGTTCTATCTCGACAACGTGTTGTATCCACCAGGCGTCACAATCCTCTTACAGTTGCCTCCGGTGTTCCAAGTGCTTTGTATTCCTGCGACTTGACCTGTGCTCGCTGTCGAGTGAAATAGTTCGGCGGGCGTTCGATTGATTACATAGAAATCCAGCGGAAGGCAGCTGAACGATCAGTAGTACTACACTTTTACATTGTGTGCCGTATGCGTGTTCAATATGCCTCATTGTCGTCTGGTGGGTGAGGTTCTAGACCCGAGGCAACGGCGCCTCGGCAATTGTAGAGCACTTGTTCCTCTGCCAATTTGGGTATGTCAATTTTTGTTTCGCGACGAAATGACTTTTCACCAAAGTGTGTGATCGGGGTCCACATGGGTGTTCCAGATTGACTTGGACCGATAACTAGCGGCTTTATGATCAACCTTTGTTCACAGTCGGCTTGGCGATGAAGGTCGCCAGGTGGGGCGTTGACATTTAGGGCGCTAGGAATTGGCGCTCCCTAGGAGCAGACCATCATCATCGCAGTGCCGCAGCAAACGTTCGTCACCGTCTTTCTGACGGATAATGTAAAAGTGTGAGCCACCCTAGTCACGCTAGTTGTTTCTCAGCCTGCCTACCTAAACGTTCAGGTCTCTAACCATTACTGCAGTGTCCGTGCGCCGCACAGCGCACAATGTTAGTGAGCTGGTGAGAAAGTCATCTTTGACTACGGCTTTTGAAGGCATATTCTGTAACAGTAATGAGGCGTAGCGTCTATAATTTGAACCTCTCGGTACTCTAACCACACCTCCGAATCTGACAGTGCAAAGACGACTGTTGATGGGTATATAGTCAACCAGCGCCTTCTCTACGTATATATCTCGAGCAATTCGAGCACTGGTTTGGTCAGCGGTTTGAGCCACATGGTCTCCCGACAAGCTCACATTGCACGCGCATAGTGCAGCGGTCGGCGGAAACTGAAGCACTGTGCTAGAATCTTGGTGGCGTGTCCCAATAGGACAACCGATATCGATAGCGAGGGTCTGCAGGGTACTGCAGGATCTCCCTATTGATTTCTCTACATAAGTGTTCGGATATTGGAGGTTGCAAGCATAAATGGTGTTTTCTTGAGGAGGGAGTCAAGTGATGGTTGGTGTCCGCCAGGCAAGGAAACCTTGGTGTTTGATACTCGATGGTACTGGCTATGACTCGCATCGCGAGCAGGAAGTGAGTTATAGCTGTCTGCCGATACCTCGGCCAAAGATAGGGTGATAGGGACATGAAACAATTCAGAATAATATAGGTCCATATGTTCATAATTGTGGGGACGGAACATTTCTCGGTTGCCCCGGCCAAGGGAAGGAGTTGACCTAAGGAGCCTCACCCGGGGCCTTTGATAGCACAACTTAACCCACAAGCAGCGGCACGAGGCGCGGGATTTGCAGTCCGTTGGGTGCCGATGACCAGTAGCTGTTCGGTTCATACACCTTCCGGAGACAATCCATCCAGTGGTCACTATGCCGATCATCAGAATTTGTCCGTGGTTGAGGGAGGCAGAGTATGTCCGTATGTCATACGGATGACATACTGTCTGAGGGCCCATGTGTTCCCGTTGGGGCATGTGAAACTCTTTTATGGTGGAGTGTCGTATTACCATCAAACAGCTTATGTGACATTTCACCACCAACCAACCAGCCAACGATGAATCCGATACACTGGTGATACTACCGCCCATTGTCCGACACTGCTTACTTGTCGGGCGATTCCCAATTGGTTCGCAGTTAAATCTCATGTAGGAGGTCATTCCTCGGTCTACGTTCTGAAGATGCGCTCGGTGACTTCGAGATAACCCGATTGCATGCTAATCCTACGACCCGGTCTTCTGGGCGTGTTGTGGATGTTCAGAACTTGGTGCTGCGGAGCTGTTTGAGTCTCCGCTTGGTGCTTTCGGAGTTATGCTCTCTGTTTCCTTATTTCTAATGTAGTCTTTTTTTCTTGTGTCATTCTGCAGTTATTGTCAGGTTATACATTCGTCTCAACCTTCGTTCGTGGTCCTTGCTACTGATTGCATTCTCATCAGTTCCTCCCTGGTCTAAATTTGTTTTACTTGCTTTGCAGACAGTAGAGCTCGCCGACATCAGTCATATGGGCATTATGTGATTTCACTCGTTTATTATTCTGGCTTACGTAGGTGTCAGTAGACCACCAATCTCTTCTGTGTTAGTGGGTGGTTGCTATAGGAACAGTTTCTGGAGTTGCTCCTAACATTTAAGTCCCAACTTAAAACTGAACATTACCGAAACCGAGGAATAAACACCGCAATACGGTGCGACAACTTCACATGCAGACGTGCGGAACCTCACTGCTTTTCTGTCACATTCTACTGTTGGCTTCTCATCTGTTTGTTTCACTGCCCTGCTGCGACTCGAACACCATTTCATAAATGCAATCACAGGCTTTGGCGATGGCTAACGGTTTTACGTTGTTGGCTAGTGATGCTGAAACCCACCCCATCAGGAGTAGTTTGATGTGTATGTTCAGCTCTGACCTGACGGTTATGTAGCAGGGTGCTTTTAATTATCAAGGTTTCTTGGATCTGTATCGACTAAACACCCGCCCACTAAACTTTTGGGCCATTGCAGTCAATTTTGAAATCTTTGGATCATGCAGGTGTTTACTAATAGTCTGGGTTTAAACTGGATCACATAAGAATGCTTGACCTCGAATATTCATAGATGAACGTCTTTCGTGGCTATCGTCCACACACGGTACACAAGGCCTTCAAGATCGAATGTGGCATTCATCCTCCCATTCTATCACTCAAATGTTCGAAAATTGACCTGATATGATGGCTTGCATATGTCGGCAATCTATTCTGCTAATTTGGGCCGTGTGCTGATACCAGACAGGCCTATTAGTGGATTTGTGGGAATGACAGTCTTTCGTTGTGGACCCGTTAAACACTCTGGATGGTTCGACAACATCGGGGAAGGCGTGTGAACCAACTCACAGCTTCACTGGCTCTCAGTGGATTGTGAATTCAATGTTGTTCTGTTTCCGTACTGCTCATTTATAATCATAGGACCGTGGTTAGATTCCTCAGATCAACCTTCTCTTTCTGTTTGGTCGATCTTGTGGCACCTAGTCCAGAATCAAACCATGAATGAAGTGCAATCGTGTAACGAGCTACTACATGGTTCATTTACCGCTCAAAAATATTTTTCCTTCCCTATTCTGATACTCGTCAGTCTTTTCTTCCGCAAGCCGCAGACTGCGAATGCCACTATGAATGCTGTTGTATCTGTAGGAATTCTTCTGATGATAGCCAAAGCCTAATTTCTCCTCCCAAAACATCAAATTTCGTCAGGCGCATTATTCGATCTAACTCTGTGGCTTTTCGACCGCATGAATCCTTTAAACCAGCTGCTTTCAGTGCGCATACACCGGCACTTACGGGACAACGGACAGGTGTGACCGTATCTTGGACACCGTCTACATTGATCCATACTGTTCTGGAAGAGGTGTTTTCAGGGCTCTTGCTTTGTTATGTGACGGACATCCTCACTCATATTCGACACTGTTTTTCATCTGTGCCCCTCTGAGAACCCTGACGTATCACCACCTGGTTGAACGGGCATCAATGCTGCCTGGAACAACAGGGCTGAAGCCCCTCTACTGGGCTGTATTTCAACTGATACTCAGTCTTGCTCAACGTAACTCGCGGGTGCATACAGAGTAGGCAACCTGAAAAATGAAGACGTTGTGTCTATCATCTGTATGCGCGCCCACAGCTTTTAGTCTACAGGTGGTCAGTGATTATTTCTGCCAACATTGTCATGATCTTGTTCAGGCAGTTAGGTTTAGTGTAGCAATTCTAACAGGAGACGTTTATGCTTAAGTTGCTGTCAGATATGGCTCACTTAACGTAGCAGTTTGTCCCTCCTAGTTTACGTCCGAACAACGGGTACGGACTTCCCCCGTAGGCTCTCATCTGTTTTCCGTCAAAACAAACGTCACTTCTTCAACTGATACCTCCTCCTTTGTCAGGCATATTACCAAGTTAACCGTATCTTCGTTGACCACCGTTGACGGAGTTTCATGTGCGCCCATCGCTCGTGATTGTCGACTTACTTGACACTGACCACACTGTGGTTTGCACCAGTGTCTATGTGATTCGATGGTTGTTCGTGGAGGACGCCCACACAGTTGGGCGATTACGTAGTACCACCCAGCTATCGACTCAGCCTATCAATCGGTTAATCTTTATCCCATTTATGTGCATAGATCTACATTGGACGCATTTACAGTTAATTGCAATTCTTGTGAAGTGACTTGCTGTGTTGTGACCCACCGGTTTTCCGCGCATTCCCCCGGATTGCTTGACACACGTCGACCAGGCCTCAATCTTGGGATGGTATCAGTGTACGGCAGGGCTGGTGAATGAATAAGGTTCTCACACAATTAAAAAACGAGATTTTTAGATGTCGTTACGCCCCTGTGATGATTGAAGTCTTTCCCCGTTATGCCGGCATAAGCCGTGCCACTTTCTTTTCAGTGGCTCGATAGATCATTCTCTAGAAAGTCCGGATATCAGTCTTTCGTTTATTAAACTTTCGTGGTATTTTCGTTTTTTATCTATAACCGCTCACTCGACAGATAAGTCGTTTGTTCTCCGGTGGACCTCCAAGTGACAACCTTTCGGTTCATAGTAGTAGAATGTGGTGTGACATCTCGGTCTCCTACTATGTGGTGTTCCTGCCAAACAGAATGTTCCATTTTTATGTATCTTAATATCCATTTCCGGCTGCTTGAAAATTACTTAAATTCTGTGAGTTAATTCGCCCACCCCGATTCCCGTCTACCCGTTCGCTTTCTGCATGGGTTAGGGAACATTAAACATGCTTGATGTTGGTGATCAATATCATGTGTGTATTTCAATGTTCAGGTTTTCTTCCCTGGCTGTACTGTTTTACTTTCTGTTCAGTTCGTTTTGCTCTTACTCCTCTCGTACCATGTGGTTTTGCGTAAACTTCAGTAAAGTCCAGTTGAGGACAATTCGCACTAACCGTACGTCCAGTTTGCTCGATTGTCTGGTATCTAAAGTAACAGGTATTAGTGGACACTTCGATTGCCCGAACGGTGCCTATGATTTTCTGCCATTTCATTTTTAGGGTAGATACAGTCTATTTGGATACCACGTTTTTTCATCCTTCTTGGCGTTATATTCCAAATCGGGAGACTGCCGCTCAGACTGCCCTCTCTCTGATCAATCGATGGCTGAAGTCTTTAAAGTTGGAGGGTGGTTTGTTAGGACAATGTATGGTTTATCTATGTCTTCCTGCACAATTCGGCTATGAATATCTACTTGAAACGATCGCCTCACACTTTGGAACGAAGGTAGTGTTTATTTTCGTTTCATATAACGTATGACTGTGTGATTGTTTTGCCCGTGATATAGTTAGGTATTTTCCCCAACACTCGTGTTACCTTTTAAGTAGGGGGAGACATGTAAGGCTCATTCTCAATCGAACCCACCACTGTGCCCTGTTTCTACCTAATTGGGACTCATCAAACAGGTTTGATAACCTGAAGGAGATTCGAACCGGGAGGCATTATCATGGGTCATCCTACTGTCGACCAGATCATTGGTTCTGTTACTGTAATTGCACTCATCACTCCGTGACGATTTATACCTTGATACTGAATTCAATTTGTGCAAATCATTTTTATCCCAAAATTAATCGCATCATCCTCATCCACAAAAATAACCTCCGCTTTCAGAAGAGCCGTTCTGTGACGCTGAGAAAAGTCGAATTACGGTGCTTGCACACTGTTGGGCGGTATTGGTTAAGATCGCTCAGCCTGATCTGATGAGCTCATGTTATTCACTCTTTGCGCATAGGAAACCGCTCATTCATTAAGCCCATACTTTTACATGCGGTTTCACGTTCTCTTTTTTCTCATTTTGACGTATGCACCGAATAGAATGACGAGTAAGCCGAGACTGTATCAGTAATCAAAGTCAATAAATCTGCGGACGCAACTAATCCATACTCCTCTTCGCCGTTAACGAAAAAATCAGTACATCGGTGACTCACACCGACGTGGTTTCGAATACATCCGCTGCGCGCAAATATGATCAGAATTAGGCATTAATATTCTGTTCATTATGCCCCGAGGTGTCTTATGACGGTGTAACCGAATCTTTCAGCAAGCTAGATTGGGAATTTGACTGATCTATGAGGCGAAGCCATGCGTGCTTGACTGGATCCGACTGAATGGTCATCCGTGTGCCTTCAAAGTCGACCAGTACAAACCAGGAAGACGTTAGTTATAACTACGTATGTTCCAACAACAGAACAGTTCAAATGTAGCCAAGACCATCTTTAACAATGCCCTCTTTGATCTCCTGAGACTAACTAAACTCCCGGGCATCATTGTGCTTGCTGGTGACATGAACATCATTTGGTCGTCTTAATCCGGAGGAGAAGCGGTTAGGTGGTATGCTTGGTGTCTGGGCGAGGTGCATTGACAGTGACAATCGGCTCTAACAAATGTGTGCATTTCACCGTCTCTATATTATCGAGTGGCGTATTCCAACACATTTACATGGTGACCACTCTGTCCAAGTCACCCATGGACACAAACTTATCATCGCGTCCGCTGTTGTTGACACTACCCCATTGAAGGTTGCCGTTCATTTCGGAGTAACCATCTCACTCCAACTCATGCCACTGTTCGTCTCTGCTCTATTTTATCGTTTTTTCGGAGATCATCTGCTCTCAAGGATGAGGTGCTAATTTGGAAAGTGTGTGGTAAAAGTATCGGAAAGGCCTTTGAAACAGTAGACAATTAAACTGTCCGGATCGCAACAGTAGAGTGATCTAAACGTGGAATGTACGGTAATGTAGACAGCCGCGCGAACGTCTTGCGAAAGGGTTTATTCAAAGGAGATACCATAAGTATGGTTAAATTAATTTTCTGCTAGTTCGCTAAAGCTCATGACTAAACGTCTACTAGTCTCCATGACGAAGACCGCTGTGAGCTGAAGTGCAAACTTACGACGAATATCTGTAAGCACCGTAAGGCCTACTTGTCCGAGCAAGCCAAAGTGATGGAAATGCATTTTAGCAAGGAATAGCCGAGTGCTGCCTTCCGTGACTCGTGGTCGCACTGACTGTCGGTAAGTTGTTAGACTATGGCTAAAAACAATGGTTCGCGAACTTGTCGGGCGACTTGACAGATGAGCTGAGCTTCTTGAAGAGAAGTTCAGCCGGCTTGGAGCAGCTCTTTCAACTTTGGATGTTCCAAAGTATGCAGATTGTGTGGTTATTTATCACGTTCCAAAACGGTCATCCGTCGGGAACCAAATTGGCTTTGGGACTTATACTATTGAAGCATCTTTTCCTCTAGATCTTTTTAGACATTTAGATAAAGGATTTTTTGCATAACTGACTATATTTCTCTGTCCCGAATGGATGGCTGAAGAGGTGCCTTATGATTAGGACTTATCAACAGTCATTCCCATTCCGATACAAAGTGCTGGGACACCTTGCGACTTCCATAGAGATATTAACGTTACCTCCGTTTCATCCAAAATGCTGAGGGGCTTCATAATGTGACAGATGCTGAAACAGAGAGCAGAGGGTAGTGAAAAACAGGCAGGTTTTCGATGTGGTCGCGGGTGTATCAGTCATCTTTACCGCTTGATCGACATTGGAACATCACAGCCCCTTTCCACAGCCAACGGTCGCAGTATTTTAATACCTAAATATGGTTCGATTTACTGTCAGGCTTTCTCCATCTCAAGGGTTCCTCAATGAGATACGTCAATTCATTCTAGTGTTGTGTCCTCTCGTGCATTCTTAACATTACATAATGTTCAACAGCGGCGTCTGATCCTCATGTTCCTTTTCAATTATTGGATGGACACTATTTTGGAAGGAACATCCGGGAATTTCGAGCATCTCTGAAGGGAGCTTCTGGTAGATGATAAACTTATTATTATTGAGTACGTCCCTGGTATTGTTTTACTCAGTTGTTCCGCAGAGAACGTGCGGAACATGTTATACTAGTTGAATGCTATGACTGGTCTATGTGGTATACATCTTAGACGTTTAAATTATAACGTTGCTACAAAATTGGAACTACCCCACGTCTGCTACTGCAGTTAATCTGCTCGAGACTATCGATCGGTTAACCTACCTGAGTAGTTTCATGTCATCAGGTTATAATACTACTGACTAGGTGTCCACGAGGATATGTAAAGCACGTTGCATATTTGTCAGTCTGTTAACCAGAGATCTAACCAGTTCATGCAGGAGCTGCATCTGGACCGTCCTTATTCGACCACCGTTTTCTCCGCTCTTTAGCCCGTGTCAAGTCCGTTGGTGTGTATTCGGGAGTTGTGGAAGTTCGCAGCGATTAACCGAGATGATGAAAATACAAAGGATTCACTAGTCCGGTCACGTACTTATTATGCCAATGGGAAGTCTACCGTACCGTGGGTTGCTCATTGTGGCTGATGGTAATTTGGAAAAATCGCAAAACTATCAGATGGTGATGCAATCGCGAATTGTGATTGTCTTTACCACCGCGTTGAGCAAGGTTGGTAGGTGCCGTCTACCCGGTTGGGGAATTTACGAACATTCACATCGCTGGTTGGAAATGTTCTCGGCAGTGACAATTCGTCACAGTCAGCAGCAGGCTTGCATTCGCAAAGTTGTTTCCTCTTTTTTTCATGAATTCTTCACCGCTCTTTATTTTTCTTAGTATCTGTCATACTCTGTATACATTTTTATTAGTTTATCGCTGCAGTACTTCATGCTCTATTGTCAGGGCTGATGACAGTCCGGGCCAAAGNGGTGCCGTCTACCCGGTTGGGGAATTTACGAACATTCACATCGCTGGTTGGAAATGTTCTCGGCAGTGACAATTCGTCACAGTCAGCAGCAGGCTTGCATCCACAAAGTTGTTTCCTCTTTTTTTCATGAATTCCTCACCGCTCTTTATTTTTCTTAGTATCTATCATACTCTGCATACATTTTTATTAGTTTATCGCTGCAGTATTTCATGCTCTATTGTCAGGGCTGATGACAGTCCGGGCCAAAGCTAAAAACGGTTGACTTAACCATCTATCTTCGGACTGCCAATCAGATTAGTTTGTACTTTGAGTGACCTACGTACAACACGTATGTTGCTGATGGCCATATGTCCGGCAATGGTCTTTTTCCGGTTGTAAGCACTGCATAATTTAGCTGTTAATTCATCGACCGAAAATTGTGCTGATCTACGTCTAACCGTGCAAGACGAATCATGTGAGCACAATAAAGGCATGAAAAGCATGGCGCCTTACGAAATGGGAAATGTTTTGGCCGTAAATGTCTCTTGGTCATGCCCGCATACGTGGCACTTTCAAAATGACGACGATGGTTTGATTTATGGATTTTAACACGCCTCTCGTTACTTGGTTTGGCGGTGTAGGATCCATGGAAAGATCGTGATGGGGCTGTACTTCTGGTAATTGTCTATCGGGAAACCATGAAAGCCACCTTTCAGGTTTGTCGTTTCCTCATATTATCCTTTGTGAGAGGCATTCGGTTCAGTTATGTAAAAGGTGATCAGAAATGTTTGGAGAGCAAGACTGCTCATTCCGAGCAATTTTTCTTGGTGAACCGTCCGCTGCAATCCTGTGAACGCCAAAGTTTATTTTTAGCATCTGGTTAAAAAACGAACGGAATGATCTGAAATCAACCGAAAGTGCCCCATCATATGACCATAAAACAGAGAATGTTTGCTATACTGTCTTATGGCCTCGAAGCACGGCCCAGAAATGGTGCGATAATCCTAAGAACCACGGAACGTGAGGCGACCGCAGTGGGAGAACCTGTGAAATTTGTTCGACCGTCAAGTAGTTTACGCACTCTTTTGATTCCTGAATGCAGCTTCTCATTAGCTGTCTGCTAGTGACACGTGATTTTGATAGCACTGCACTAGCGCGTTTTCTACTTTGGCGGCTCGGACTAAGTGATGTCATTTTTCAACCCAACAACGCGTCTCGCCGCTATACTTGTCAGTAATTGGCTGCTATCGACCACGGTCCGTTTCACCCGTAATACACTGAACTGACATCTGAGCGGTGTGACCCAAACAAAGTGTACACTGCCATGCTTACTTGTGTAACCACTGTGCAGTGTTGTGCAAGCGTATTTCGATAGCCAGACACAGCTGGCTGAAGCCTCCGAGCTCAAAATTCCATGAATTGTTTGAAATTTCAATCATTTCGTAGTATCGTTTTGTAGTCCGCTTTCGTTGAATACGAGCTAGATCACCTACCTATCGTTTTCCGTTCGAACGCGCACGGTCCTATTAACTTTGGGTTATCAGACTGCATATCCAGGGCACTGTACATGTTAAACATGAACAAATCTACACAGTTGATATGGGCTTGCTTTGAAACAATTTGTTTTCACTCCCTTTGATCAATATCCAGTTATTTCTGCGGTGGAGATCAGGACACCGATTGTTCTGTATAAACTGTCGATATGTTGCTCGCTTTGCACCTGGCTTATCTGCTGTCGTGCTCTCGTAAATTCCTATCTCGGTTGTGATGCCATCTTGCAAGTTCATCGCTCGAAGTATTGTTCAATTAGAATGATCGCAGATATGTTGTGTATGATAAGCTTCTGTCGGTCAACCTCTCAACCTCGATAGAATCATATTGACCTGAGTGAGTTAACGATGATGACCGGAGTAATTATTTCATGTCAATTCCAAACAACGATAACCGATTGCTCTCTTCAGTCTGAATGAACAGATATTCCGCTAGTGCACGTGCGTAAAAGTGCGCCACATTGGAGTGGGTACTGTGCACTGTTCAAACATGTCTTATCCGGTCGGACTAGGCGTTACAAACGGTTTTGTCGTCTCTGTTGCAATTACACATTCAGTCGCACTGCGTGGTTCCCAATCCCAGAAAGNACGTCGATATAAAACCTCACTAGTGGATCATAGTATCGTTTGCTTGTGATATCCGGTCATTTTGACTGGAAAAGTTTGACAGAATAAGTCTGTTTGCAGCGAGTCATTTTGGTATGGAAATTTCCATTACAATATCACTTTCTTATCTCTGTTGATCGATGGGACTGTGTTAATTTCGATGAGCGAATGAAGGTTGTACGTAAGTTTAGATATGGACTGCGTGATCATTCATGCCGTCTGTTGGAAACCGTTGGGCACGATCATGATCACGGTCAATGACGAGGCTGCATCTATAACTTCGTTAACTATTCTTCATCAGTTTACACTGCTTCTGTTTGTTCCTTTTTTCCACTTAAATTTGTGCTCATTAAGCTAGACTGCTGTTTTGACCATCGACAACCTGATCCATATCACTCATGGATATGGCTCAGAAGCCAAAAGTTTTGTTGGGTCAGACGGCTAGTGGTAACCGAGTGAACAACCGATAGATATTCAGCAGTTATAGTGAGCGATCGGCAAGTGAGCAACAGTAACAAACAGCTTCCTGTACTCACTCTGGGTTTATGGATATTCATCCAATAGATGTGTGACTAACCCAGGGTGCAATAGTAATGCTGTATAATAGGCGGCTTCGTTGGTGAGTACTATACTACTCACAATTTGGGAGCACATTTGGGAACCAAAACGGCAAGTGTCAGCGCCAGGAAGGCGAGACACTAGAAGCGACTATTGAAATAGTGTGTACGCGCCACGGGGGACGTGCCACCAAGACGAACGACAATGTATTGCAGTCCAGTGTGTGTGAATATGCATCAGCCATGGTGGTCAGGCTTGCGTGCTGTTTTGATTTGGAGGGCTGTGCTGACTAGCGCTACGGTCCTCGCGGGTTNTGTGCTTATTAAGCTATGTAGCTGTTGTGACCATCGACAACTTGATCCATAACACTCATGGATACGACTCAGAAGCCAAAAGGTTTGTTGGGTCAGACGGCTAGTGGTAACCGAATGAACAACCGATAGATATTCAACAGTTATAGTGAGCGATCGGCAAGTGAGCAACAGTAACAAACAGCTTCCTGTACTCGCTCTGGGTTTATGGATATTCATCCAATAAAGATGTGTGACTAATCCAGGGTGAAGTAGTAGTGTTGTATAATAGGCGGCTTCGTTGGTGAGTAGTTTACTACTCACAATCTGGGAGCACATTTGGGAACTAAAACGGCAAGTGTCAGCGCCTGGAAGACGAGGCACTAGAAGCGACTATTGAAATAATGTGTACGCGCTACGGGGGACGTGCCACCAAGACGAACGACAATGTATTGCAGCCCAGTGTGTGTGAATATGCATCAGCCGTACAAATGAGTGCACGCGTTCGTGGTTCTATGTTTTAGCACAAACTGCAGAATTTCATGCAATGGACAACCTCGCGGGCCAAGCGTTTTTTGTGGTTGCAACAGCAGTACGACGAATACACATCCGATCTGTGTCAGCCGACCTTCGAAAATTGCTCAGTCCATTTTGCTTGTCAAGCCGTACTTTGAGTCCTAACGTTGAGTGTGATGGTTCAGGTTGTACTCTATCGTAATTATTGCTAGTGAATCAACCTATAACAAGAATACTGTGAAAGTTTGTAAACAACTGTTGCAGTGATAACGCTGTCCGTAATTGTGAGCATCGTTTGCTTCGAGCCTTGTCTGGATCAAATACGGCAACGGGAGGAACGGAAGACGGATTTGAACGCGGTTTTTGCCCGTTTGTCTGTTATTATAAACAGAGTGCTCAACACACGAGAGATTGTGGTTGGTGCACGCTTGTGAGGTTTCCAGTTTGAAACCGGTTGCATAGGTTATGTGGCAAGCACTTATAGAACTGAAAAATGGCTATGCTCAGGATCATTAGAATGCCGTACACATTCTGCTGAATACAGAAATCAGCCCATAGTGATCCTGTTGGATGTGTCGAATACTTGAACTCTCAGCTTACAGACTTTCACAAAATGCCCCCTTTCTTTTAAACGAGTGTTAAACAGTTCTGAACGGTTATAAACGTTAATCAATACATAGACGAATTAGACTGTCTACGATCACTTGCCTGCAAGTCATGTTCCACTCTGTCTTGTTCTGGTGATCAGCTGGTTTTTACTGTAAACTTGTGGTTACGGTTACATGAATGGTAGACCGGATACAATACGCACATGACCCAGATTTGGGCAATTAATCATGGGAGGTGTGTCAAGCAAAATGGAAGTTTTTCTAGCTGCCCACTCGAGATATAGAGTCTCGAAGAGCGGAATTGGATAATGTTTGTAAAGAAACAGTTCCTGAGTCCCGAAATAGATTGTGTTCGAAGGAATAAAAGTTGAAACATTTCGTTATATCTAGGTAATTGTCTTATTTTCTAGACATGTTCAGAGCCTTCCAAATCCTTTGCTACAATTTCTCAGGGGAAAACCTTCCCCTCTGGCTCAATCGTCCATGAACGTTGTATGTCTCTTGTTTAAGATTACCGCATCGATAACGGTCGGCTGCAGTCTTAGGAGCCGATAAATAAATTCTTTGCAAGTGCCATGGATAGGCCTGGTAATTTAGAACAGATTGGATTGTGAAAAATATGTGCTTCCGCTGGGTTCTAAACCTCCGTTGTGTCTTCGTAGATCAGAAGTTGAAGTGCTTGTCGTGTTTACTGTACTGTTTCTGTTGCTGGTTCGAATCCAGCCGAATCCCAGATTTTTTTGCACCGGTGCCTCTTTTACATTTAAAATGTTGACGTGAAACTTCGTTTTGTATAACATCTTATGTCAATTTGCAAAGCAAACAAATTCACATACATCTTTTTCGGATTGCTTGGATCTTCCCTCCATCGGCGAGTGTTCACTGTGTACATGACAGAATTAAAAGCTGATGATTGCCGATGTTTCTTTACGAATACTAGACACCGACCAATTTAACTTTTGAACATGTACCATTCGCCACGTTTCATCATTTGGTTTTTCCTCTCAAGAGTTTGGACGCATTTGACCTCTCATGTTAGTGACTTGTGATAAAACGTAGCACAACCACTTCCTTTATTTCTCATTGGCATACCTTTATAAAGCGGTCCCATAAGTGGTTCCGATTTCAATTGCTACACAGGAATCCACAACTGTCCTCCATGTGCCCGTTATTTCCTCAGTTTGCCTAGCCAGATGTCTTTTCAGTGACCATGAGCTTCGTAAATCATCGACAGGGGTACTCAACCAAAATGTTAAATGGCTTAAACAATAAGTCAGCTACCCCTTTTTGATTAAGTTGGGTAAAAAAAGAAAACTGTGGTGTTCTAAAAAGACTGTTTTGAGGTTTCATATTCATCTTTTTCTAAACGACTGCGCTCATTTCAAAAATGTCCACCATACAAGTGAAGCACAAAATTGGTCAACTACTCTACCGTCACATAGCTTTGATTAAAGGAATTGTGACGGCGAATTGAGCAATCTCTTGTTTCCCTGGGGACGTGGCTTTGACGTCGACGAAGTAATTACCAGTAAAAAAAGAAGTTGAAGAAAAATAGCTTGACTACACGTTGGTCCATATGCCCTGTAGCACACCTTGTTTGTAGTGATGCCACTGCAGTTGCTTTCACCAAAAACTTGCTTTCGTCTGCCTCTGATGCTCGAGCTGGGTATCATGAGAAGATTGCGGATAAGAGAGTGAATCGAACAGAAAGAAGATTCGGGTACGGACAAAACCAGATTATAGGGGACGTGAAAATACTATGACTAGTGCTACTGCATTCGAACTTTCGGCCGACGTAGAAATATCTAAAGCTGGAGAGCATTTTAAACTCAGATTTATAGTATTTTACCAAATCGAAAAGCACATAAAAGACCACTATTGTGTATTTGTTTTATCGGTTTATCAAGGAGGAGCTGAATTAAAAAGATTTGTCATATTCTAGAGGTTTTGTAATTCATTTTATTCTGTAATCTTCCTTTTTGTTCTGGTTAACCTTTTGACCTCGGCATATTTCCCACTTTGACAAGAACATTCATTTAATGATAATAGTGATATCATGAGAAAGTTGTGACGTACGTACACAGATGTTAAAGGTGGGAATTTTTGCGATCCGTTTTTGCGCATGTTTATCAGTCTGGTTCAAAGCAACATTGTGGTAGGCTTGTGAATTTTTGAAAATTCGGCTTTCTCAGTTTATGAGGTACGAAGCAATGATCTTCCCACGCAGACAATATGTTGTACTGTCCAGCTTTCATTGAGAACAATCCTGACTTACTAAAATGTTGAAAACCGGTCTGAAGATGATTAATTCTCTGTCTTAGATGAAACCATTTATAGCCACGACCAAGCATTTCTTGAAACCAAACGATGCACCATCACTATTCATTCAGTGAACACTTCTGTCATTAATTCGCATAAGTCAGGTGACATGTTTGATTTCTTACATTCGTAAGCATATTTATCGCCAGATTATGTGAGGCGACCTGCTTACATTTCAAGAACGTGTACTTTTCGTTTTATTGTTGTCGTTCCTTGAACATGTTAATCTACTTAGTCTTTTTAGGTGTATGTGGAACCTGAACTGATGCAATGCTACGCGACTTTGCCAGACACACCTTTCAGGGAGTGTCTTTGTTTCGATCCTCGGGATGCATGGCTGCATGTCCGGCGGAAGGTAAGTGTGCTATCTCGTCTCTTCTTCATTATGCAGTTCTTTTCACCGAGGTCCACACAGAGTTGTCATCACTAGGTGTAAATGGTAAGGCTCTGATTAAAATCGTTAATTCACCATAATCGAATGCTCTGTTCACTAAATTGTCACTCCAAAGTAACTAAATGTTATGGTGGACACATGGTCCTAACAATGTGAATCCATTGACTTGGACTGCTCATTATTCTTGTGACATTGTTCATGCACAAATGGAACTCAGCGTTCTTTTCATTGGCACCTCCATCTCTCGAATCCACATCGTTTATTGACCACTTGGCTACCACTTTCAACCTTATCCTGAGAGTACAAAAACGCGCGTGATAAATAATGGCCCATCCTGACCATTGACTCACGAATACGTTATGATGGTGAGACGGCTTTTTGTTGGTTTCAACTATTCCGGCTTAGTCTAGTAAGCTTCCATCTGCACGAAAACTTCGTGGCACCTACCCGCTATGGGGTCTGGTTTTCGTGGGTACCCGGTTTCAAAGGACTTATTTTGTAAAACATACAGGTTCCCAACAGATAATACGGATTTTCGAAATCCCAAATCCAGTCAGTTATTGACAGCTACTGTTTCGATTGTTCTACGACCATTGTTGTATCTGCTCAAGGGTTTTCTATATGTACCAGGCTACCGTACTTCATGCAGTTGGGTTAGTTCACATCAATTTGCCGGCTGGGACCTGACATTTAAAAAGCATGTCTCTAGCTTTTGACTCAGTGCACTCGCTTCTCGATGTCCATCTCCTAGGTTACGTCTGGGAACTATCATTCATTCATCGGGTAACCGATTTTCGCACGAATCCGTTCTACTTGTTCAGGTTCCGTTTGATTGTACACCAGATCCCACATACCTTACAAAGGTGGACGAAAAGTGAACAGCATAATCAGTGTGAATTCGTCCTGAACAGAGCAGTATGTCTGCGGTAAAACAACTGATACTCTTTTGCAAGGCTGTAGTGTTCTGCCAGAACGTTGTGGGCGAATAAAGTTACTAGTAAGTTCTTCCGCGGTAAAGCTGCAGATCATACCGCCGACAGTGTGATCCATAAAGACCAATTCACCTCTTCCAGTTGACCATATATAGTCCTACGCGTGGGCTGTGTCACTATCCTCTTGCATTACTTGGAAGTTCGTGCGATCAGTTCATTGCGCACCCTTCTGTGTGTGCGCGTTACTTCATCTGACGTCTTGTGGCGAACTCAGTTCATCAGTCAACTTCCCATAGTCCAGCCGATCGTCTGAGTTTGGCCCTAGACAGCGTGCCTGCCGAACCCAATGGAATCGTGCGGAGTTGGGTGATATACTGACTGGTTAGCAGAACAATATTCAGCAAAGAACACATTCTGTCAATACAAAAAAGTCAGCAGCAACAGTACATTTTATCACCCCTTCTAGGTAGTGAATTTTAACCGATTCATACACATGAAAAAAGTACAGCAAGTTGCGAGCTGGAGCCACCCCTTCTGTAAGGTCCGAGCAAATTTACTGTCTCTGTCCATTTTTTTGGTAATCGAACGGTGTATTTCAATGTGATAACGTATAATACAAACCGTTGTTGGTAATGCACACTACTAGAAGTTCCACACTTGACGTAACTGCGTGGCCGGTGTTTGAGTTGTCCGCCTCTCTGTTGACCCGATGTTCTTT
Organism: Paragonimus westermani; assembly: GCA_008508345.1. Taxonomy (NCBI): domain Eukaryota; kingdom Metazoa; phylum Platyhelminthes; class Trematoda; order Plagiorchiida; family Troglotrematidae; genus Paragonimus; species Paragonimus westermani. The sequence goes on along the minus strand of QNGE01005330.1, from coordinate 16,073 downwards.
TGGCTGTAAGCTTGCGGTCACAAATTTGATAACGGATGCTGTTGTCCCTTGAGTTAACTATTTCTTTGCAATGGTGGGGCGTCTGGTTTTTATTGTTGAACGAACTTTCTTGTCTTTTTCGTTTTTTCCCTGTGTTGGTACTTTGCGATACAACCCGTTTATCCCAGCGTACGCACTGTGCACCACGCCTTCGTGCAACTAACCGTCATGTCTACAGGCGATCCTTCAAATCAGTAGCTGTGGATGGTTCACATACCCCCCAAAATGTCCTTATAAATCGGGTAATTTGCAGTTCACTTCCGAAGTTAGCCATCATCCCAACGGCCATTTGGTTTGGTGAACACTATAGCCGAACCTATGAAACAGTGGATTTTGCGTTTATTCCATCTCACGACCTGCGCGATCAAACTGTTCGTCTGTTCTACGGTACACACTCGAGTGAACATGAGATCACCGAATTGGTTCTGAGCATCAAGCCGAAAAAGGCGGTGGCCTGTTGTACTCCTCCCTCCGATACACTGGAATCGGTAGGTTCTTGACGCTCATGTCTGTGCTTACTTCTAGACAGTTGTTACCTACCATACGTTCTTTCAGATCTGCCGAAGTCTGCTGAAATGCTAAGCTCCGATATGGATTACGAACCTTTTAGCAGTAAGAATGAAGAAAGTTCTCTACGTATATGCAATCGTACCTACCTTCGTATGGCGTTCTATGCTTGATTTCAGTACTGTTCGACTGTCTAGTGCTCGGTGACAAAAGCGTTTGAAATAACCAGTGTGAGTATCCAGTTCGTTAACACGGTACCAATTTGTTTGACTGGAGTGCATTTTCATTCAAAGTATTTTGGATCACAGTGTTGATTTAGACTAGCAATCTGTCACTGAAGTTAAGACCATCCCAAGTTACCTCGTACTAGCCCATATTGTCTTACGCTTCGCAAATGTGTAGTCAACTGTGTATTGTGTATAAGAATTTAAACTGACACTGTTTTCAATGTAGGTCATAAAGATCCCACATCTCTTAGATAATAATCTGCATTATTTTTGAATAGATCATACAACAAACGTGATGGTATCTCTTTCAAAGATGCTGTTGGGATGCAGATGGTAAAGTTTACCATCTCTATGTGTACACTGATACGGGTGTTGGTTCCAATAAGAGATTTATCCGCAAATAGCAGTTACATCCGGTTAATATCTGCAGGCTGCACAGTCACGACGTAATAGAATGTCATAGGCCGAAAAGGCTTGATTGACAGCATACTGGCTCAAAAAGTTCAACCAATCGATCATTTCGCAACAGTTTCACGTTGTCCGCGAGGTTTGTTTTTGGGGATTCACACTGGCTTGGTAGCCATGTAAATTTGCGGAACAATCGATAGTTGAAACAAACTATGTAAAATCTCCCAAGAATCTCGGGTTTCTGGTGTAGTTCAATTTTGATTTAATTATAAACAATGGTCTCTGGTTGATGGAATTATTGGCGTTCAATCCAACCCAGCTTTGCTACGGCCGATTTTTTCTCCCTATCGTTGTTGTGTATCGAATCGTTAGCCAGTTGTATACATGTGTTTGGCCATTCTTCCGAATTATGTGTTGATTTTATTCGTTTTACTGATCTCGGTTATTTTTTGGCTTCTGTAGTATCCAGCGAACCAAAGATGACCGATTAAGAATAACGCATTGAGTAAACAAGGAGTATATTCTCTGTACTTGAAGTTGACATGTGAGCGGGCGAGTATTAAGACGGGACAACAATACAGCGGAACGATAGGCGAGCCTGCCGCGTGAGTCGTACGCTCGAATGCGCGGGGTACCTGTTGGTATCTCTACTTGTTCAAACAAACCTTTAAGCACGTAAAAAAGTTCGAAACAGAGTACAAATGACAGTCGGAACTCCAACATAGTCATCAATAAGTAAATAGGGCCGCTACACTACAACCTACGCATATGGCTCCGAGCTTATCGTTGGTTTATTTGCCTTCAGGTTCAATCACGATTGGATGCTTTGGTGGCCAAATCACTGGACCGACCGAACAAATCACCTTCAATCATATCATCTTGTCAAACCGGTGACTCGTCGGAGCTATTCGATAGCATTCGTATGTATCCCATGCTCTCATTACAGATTTCATTTTATCGTTTTCCAACTATCTACTCCTTGAACTGTATGTCCTAGTAGGGCGTGGAATTTATCTTTCGGTACTAAATTTGGGACATACTACATTGTACAGTGTTTTTCGATTATGAAGGGAAATAAAAGCTCAGTGTTTAGCTTAACCGGAGAGTGTAAACCATATGGAAAAGAAACGTGGTCCCACCAAGGGACACAAATACTCTCGTTCTGGTTGTGTGCTTATCGTGTGTCTGTCCATCACTGGTTGATGCAGTGTAGAGCAGAAAAGCACTCAGCTGTGGTCTGGCGTCAACCACAATCCATTTACGTTATCAAGATGAACTTCTTGAGCCGAAGACGTATGCTTCTCAAGAACACTATGGGTCTTAAATGTACCTTCGTGGTAGTTTCCCACTTGGTATATCCCCGGCGTTGTCCTTTTTCACCCGTAGGATGCTAATTTCAACTCATTCTGTAATTGTGCTCTAATTATCGAATTTCGACTTGTATGTCACTCACATTTGATCGCAGCTTTCGCATTCAGATAGACTTTCCAACCAGCCTCTTTCGAAAAGAAGCACTAGACTCAAGTTTCGCTCTGATTAGAGCTTGCCAGTAGTGCCACTGTCAGGATTTGAACTCCGGCCACATTTTCATGAGGCAACCGTGTTGCTGACTATGCCATTGACCTCGCACTGATCGAATTATCATATATGAACGCTCAACCGCTTTCGCTTGTGAGTGACGACCAGATTGCCCGGTCGTCTCGAGAAGAGTAAGCAACTGTGCTGTCAACTCCAATCAATAACCTTGCGATTAGGATTTCCGAGACAGGTCGAAATCACTGATCCCATTAGGCTTGCAAGGCGATATTTTAGATTACTGATGAGTAGTCGGGGATTTGGTTTATTTTCAAGTTGAACATTTCTCATATTTGATCACAGCTTTCGCATTCAGATAGACTTTCCAGCCAACCTCTTTCAAAAAGAAGCACTAGACTCGAGTTTCGCTCACGTTATATATATCGCTTAGCAGGTTTAATGAGATCTGAGATTTCGACCTGTCTCGGATATCCTATTCGAGAGGTTATCGATTGGAGTTACCAGGAAAGTTACTGTGTCTCCTCTCGAGACGATCGGGCAACCTGATCATTGCTCACAAGTGAAAGTGGTCGAGTGGTCAGGTTTGATAATTCGGTCGTGCCTAATGTGAGGTCAGTGGCGCAGTAGCCAACATGGTTGCCTCATGATGCCGGCCGTGGCAAGAATATGCACTAGTGACGAGCTCTGATGAGAGCGAAACTCGAGCCTAGTGCTTCTCTTCGAAAGAAGCTGGTTGGAAAGTCTATCTGAATGCGAGCGCTGCGATCAGATGAGTGATGTTCAATTTGAAATTAACCTAATCCCCGACTACTCGTCGGTAACTTATCGAATGGTCGCTTCCTCTGCCGGTGACAACGATGGCCGATTATAGCTAGTGTGGCAACGTGTTTGTTGTGCACTGATCAGTCTTGCGAACTATTATAGCCTGTTCTTTCAGCTTTGCGACGTTTCCAATAATCTCTTAGGCATCGTGAATATGCCCAGTTTAGTTGTGAAAAAACGCGTAGCAAACAAGCTTGTTTTCAGTGCTTCATCATCAGGTTAAATACAACACATTTATATGGGTTCACTGGGATTAGTATGTCCGTGGGGTGAGAAATGGTGACCATTAATGTTCAGTCAGTCAAACTCGTGAAATCTAGTTATGTAGCGCCAGTGAATTGGGTTGTGAACGTTTTCGGAAAATCGGTACTCCTATGTAACAGATCGCTCCGGGCTATCGATATAGGGCCACGGAAGCTTCAGTGAGCGTAACGTGGGCGAATGTAAGCGGATTGCGATGGCTTCTGCAATGGCTAGTAGACGACCTTTGACCCACTTCGATTGCGCTCCACCGACTCGATAGATAGGCTTGAACGAATCGGCCGGGTTGATTAGATTATTCGATTCCACCAAATGAGTAGCGACCGCTGATGAGCAAACCTTTATCGATCCTCGAGCTAGCCACGCCGAAAGATGCTCCCGCGTGCGTTCAGATAGGTGCCTTGTTGTACGACCTATGTAGCTTGTTCCACACGAACAAACGAAACGGTAAACACAAAAGGAGGCAGCATATACAGGCAATATATCTTTCAACTGGGGACGCGAAATTGGTGTGGATGTAAACCGAATACGTAGTTGAGCTGCGAAATAGGTTTTGTCATGTGCTACGTTAAGTTTCCTGTTTATATTTTCAGCATTACTCTCGCCTTTGAAAGGCAAAGTAGTGTAGACAGGTTTTTTGTCTACAGTTTGCGGCACACCTACCTTTGTGCTAACTATCATGTGCTTACAACTGTTCTGGGGAGTGTGTTAAATGTAGACTGTTTTTCTTCCTCTATGGTGTCATCTGAGCAAATTCTCACGGCTCTATTTAGCAAACACTGGACTAGGTTTTTCTTTTGTCTCAAAGGTACGAAGCTATTAAAATTTGTATACTGTCCTGTCCAGGTTGCTTTACGATATACCTTACGTTGTATTATATCGTCCTCACGACGTGACATGAACACATCTAAGAACGCCATCCCTGCTGGTGATTCGGGCTCGAGGGTAATTCGGATAATCTTATGGGCACTGTTTGATTGTATCCGTGTTTTATTGAGACATTCAGATTCGTTTGTCATCCAGATAATGTCATCTACATAACGTTTATAAAGAGCAAATGACTTTATGTGGTCTGCTAGTGAACTACTTTCAAGCTTAGCCATGAAAGTATCGGCTAGTAAGGGACCTAACGGTGACCTCATTGCTACTCCGTCCTTTTGGCGATATAGCTTGCCCGAGAACCTGAACTGAACGTTGTGGGTGCAACGATACAAAAGCTGCTTTGGTTCATCTACTGGCATGGCCACGTTTATGCCATTGCTCTCTATATACGAACCAACAAACTCGATTGTCTCACTTAGTGGGTCATTTGTGAAGAGATACGTGCCGTCAAGCGGGAATAAACGCATTCCCTTTGCACTCAGTTGTTTCATCGTTTCGACAAATTCAAAAGAATCTCTAAGACTGTGAATCGCTAGTTTCTTCCTGACCGGCTCTAACAATTCGGCTAGCCATTTTGCCGTTGCATGATACGGCAAATTACATATGTCTAGAATCGGACGTAGCGGCACTCCGGTTTTACGCACTTTAAGTAGCCCATAAAGCTTGGAAATTGCACTGCCTACTGGTCTAATTCTTTCGAAGGTGGTTGAGTCAATCAGTCCTCATTGTTTCATACATCTCGGTGTTTTTGTTAATGCCTTCACTGGCGCTACATAACTAGATTTCATGAGTTTGACTGACTGAACATTAATGGTCACCATCTCTCACCCCACGAACATGCTACTCCCAGTGAACCCATATAAATGTGTTGTATTTAGCCTGATGATGAATCTCTTAAGCATTTTCATAAACTGGCGAGGTGGATTACAGTATTATCTGGTACGTGGTATTCGAGTGTAAGGACGGAAATTATTTGTTCACTAAGTTTCACTTCATTTGAAGCTCACTTCTTGCAAATCATGTGTACCGTTCAGTTCTTCAATAGTAAGTCCTTCTTAGGGTGGACAATTTGCATACCCCATTCTTGGATCCTTGAGTAAGTCTTAAGGTATTGTTTCTGCTGAAGTTCAGGTCTTTCACCTGCCTCTTGTCTATCATCTGATGAAGTGATCCGCCTAGACGACAGCTGCCCTCTTCTGTTTTACCTCCTTCGAGCATGTTTGCAGATCTTTACCGATCTGTGTCCACCTATACATTATCTGTTGACTCCGTGACTGTTGTACAGTCTCGCTGTGGTAGTGTGTGGTTGCAGGAAAAACAGATGTACGAGAACAACTGTACGGTCACGCAGTGGACTATGCAATATCAGCTTGCGGGCCCAGAAGGCTATGGACCACTTACCCAATCCAGAAGGTCTCACGATCCAGTTCAATCAGTCACAGACAGTTGCAAGACCACTGGCCTCCCGCACGGACACACGTATTGTCTTTATGTGCGCAAACTGCAACGTCCCTCTCGTATGATAATAACCAAAACCGATCACACTGGTGGTAAAAAAATTCCGGACAACGGATGGATAAGCTATAAGGGTATGGTAGTCTCTGTTTCGCAGCTTATGCAACGTTTGTTTTATAGTGAACTATGATATTTTATCCACTTGGCTTTCACACGCTCCTATTCTTTGTGTTTACCACAGGTCGCTTTACCGAAGTACGTAAACGAAGAAACTTACAGGAACCAACATTAGATGACGATTTTTTGTTTGAATAGTCGGCGGTTGACTTCATGACTTCAAACTTCTTTGGTTGCGTCTCGTAGACATGGTTTCGTAGGCAGATCCTAGAGAAATTCGGGATTTTTTTCATCCACTGAAATTGGTGTGTTCTGTGATTCTATCTTATCATCTCATGATCACTGCTTTTCTGTGATTGCATATATATCGACTCCGTTTACATTTTGCTTCATTATTTTATTTAATCCGATGTTTATTTTATTAACGTCACGTAACTTTGTCCTCTGGTACATCGATCCAGCTGTCAGCTTGGTGCGCCCCTCTTCATCTGTCTTGTTTGCGAACTTTTATTGCACCAGGTGACCTTTTCTGCCTTCCCAAACCCGTTATCGTTAGCTGGGATATCAGACTATGCTTTTTACAAGTGATTCACAAGCAAGTTCTGAGTGATATGTTGCCGTTTTTATGACTTTGATTTAACGGAATTGGTAGCCTATTGATTCGGTGTTGATCTGACACAAATTGTCATCTTGATGGTATAAGGACTTCTATTATACCCTACTTCCCTCCATAATGATAGTTGTGTCGCGTCGTTCCTTTTCAGCTGAGCAAAAGGCAATACATGGGAGCTAGTTTTAGTGGCAAACCAAACCAAGGTAAAAGTGGTCCACGCCTACTTTCCCCTTGATAAGTCGGTTACCACAAACACGAATAACGTCAATGAGACCAATTCAGAAATCCAAACGGTGTCATGAGAAGGTTGCAAGTGGTAGGTGAGATGATCACGCATACACGAATGTTATTTCTGAATGAATCATCGGAAACTGATGGTATTTGAAGTGGCCTATCCGTGTTATGCACACGTTTGCAACAGTCTGCGAAAGAACTTGAGGAATGTACTCCATGTGGATAATCGCTTTAACAAGCTGAATTCCCTCATGATTTGCTAGCTGACCCACGTGAGTGCGATTGCCCATAGCTCTTATCGGATATCTCCCGTTTTGCAATTACTGAAGTTTACTCTAGGATGGTAGTTGCCCGAGCCACGTTGTCTGCTAGGCTTACCGCTGATCATGGCGATGGCTCGGATAAGTTACGCTGTCGGCAGGCCATACTAAAGAATTTTGGTGATCCAATTATCCGTTATCAAGGATGGTTTATGAATTCGGTCCTGTAAAATGTTTGTGTTACTCGGCAACCGAGGTAAGCTGGACAGTTTGCAACACATTTCGGAATTGTTGGCATCTTGTCTGGTAGATGATTCACTCAAGAACACGACGTCTCTTTGATTTTCATTTACTTCATAACTATATTTAGCGTATTTCTATGTCCACTGATCATAATGTGGATTCAACTGTTTTAATTTGTAATCACTTTGTTGGAACCTTTCACAGATCTGTAATTTTGTTTGTCTCTTGTTCGTTCACTGGAATATTCGGTTGCTTCATATTTGAGGCGACAGTTATTGTTTTGTGCCCTCGATTAGGATGTAAAACTTCATTTGTTCGACAGCCATTTTGACGCACTCGAGAGTCTATGAAACCGTCTAGCGGGTGTCACTGGGTGCAAAGACTGCGCGTAACTCAGTAGTGGACCTAGGCCTGTCTGGATGGCGGCTTCAACATCCCGGATGTTTTGTCAGAAGGACAGAGGTATCACTAACGACGGAACTTGGCAGAAGAAACGGACGGGCTAAAACTATCGATTTATGAGTATTCCACAGTACACGCCATAATTTTCAACCACTCCAATTACATTGCATCTTTTAGCAAGTTACGGAATGTATGTTAGAGGAGTCCGGTGTCTAGTGTTCGAGATACCCGACTCATAATATAGCAAAAAGGCGTTCAATAAATCACAATATCGTCCAAGTCGCTGATTCTCATGCAACACGCGCGTTTATGTATAAACCGAAATTCTGATCCACAACACACCCTGATTTCCGCTCACACGTCGTGTGCACTTCGGCCCGGTTTGTGTGTGTGTCAGACGCCTTTTGTCATGGGTTTTGCACTTGCCATTCCTCTTCCAGTCGTTCGTATTGTCCGCAATCTATCTACTGTAGCCTCTGACCGCATTCTACAACCATGTCCAGGTATTCCCCCCAGATGTTGGAGTAATCGCGCCCCCGATGTGGTCTTCCATCCCATTTTGCGCGTTTGTCCAATCCATTTGAACGATGGTTCATCCGGTCGCCCATACTGTCCTCGATCCACTCACTGTGGGCTTTTGAACGTATCTCTCCGCCGCGTTGTGGTATTCCGCCGGTTCGATAATCCACCACAATAAGACTGGTGCTATGTCACGCTTTGAACGATAGCCAGCCTACCTTGCTCACAACGTACTCGCATTTACTTTACTTTACTTTTCACTACCGTTGGTTCACCACTGAATGAATTGTGACCCAGGCAGGAGGTGGAGAGGAACTGCTTAACTTAGCACGACACCGGAAGAAGACGCATGCTAACTCAGTTGCCATCTATTATACCGTCACTTTGATATTATATATATATTAATTTTGTAGCTTGTCGGGAGTGCCTCATATTTCGACAGTTTTTTCTGTTTGGGGACTTCGGACTCTTCTGGAATAGTTGTTCCATTCATATGAAGATACCGATGTGTGGTTCAGTAAAATATATATATATATTTGATTGTGAAGCGGAGGTGATCGGTCTAGGAGATGAACGTGTGAAAACGAGAAGAAAAACAGGCTTCTGTTTTTACTCAACCGTCTTTTCTCATTATGAGATTTGTGACACCTCATACTCGGCCGTATACGTCTGTTCTACATTAACTACAGTGTACATGAACATAAACTTACATACACAGATCGAACCGTCATACTGCATATGCGTGCACTCATACTTACACGTACAGCCTAAAGTCAGAGAGACCTCTGCATATTCCATGAGTGGCAGTCTGTGATAGTCAAATTCCAAAGTATTGTATGTAGTATGATAGTACTGTATGTGTTTGCAATAATTATGTGGCAGTGGTGTTCATAATGTTGCTTCGTGTTGCATGTATTTCCGTTTCAACCGCCTATCTCCCTCCCAAGCGTTTCCAATCCAATTATTTCTATCGTGAGTGAACGTCATATGCCTTGTGCAAATTGAAACATCCGAAATACGAAAGAGAATTTACTTCAAAAAAATCGAGTTGGGAGGGTATAAAACAAGGGACATAAATGTGATCACACATGATGCGCCAACATTATACAAGGAGAGAATAAAACGTGGCAAGGCGAGTTCCCTCACTCGATGGCTCGTTCACCCAAAATTCGTAGCGAAAAAAACAGATGAATCTGCAAGCATACAATTTAATGATTGACCCACGTTTACCCAAATTTAGCTGCTAGAGAGGTGAACGTGAGCAAATCCGCAGTTGAAGAACACGCCAGCCGTTAAAGAGGATGGATGTCAGGCGGAACCTCCACCGACGATGAATATTCAACAATGCGTTCGAATAATTCGGTGCCATTCTCGAAGGTAACAATTGGAGGATTGTTGTCTTGAATGTAACTTACACCATTATGAGTGACGTAGGTTTATTTTACATCAACCGGCGCACCAACACTGATGTTAGTGGTGTGCAGTAACCTTACATTCAAAAGTTAAAGTGAATTGGTACAGTGGTACACTAATAATACCAACGTCACATCACAGGAAGTACAAGATTTCGGGAACTTCCAAGGTGATTTCACTACAAACCTGACATAACACTGCATATAAGAAGAAAAGGTTAAACAGAAGGGGCGTATTAAAACTACAGCAATCATCAATAGGATCTTATAAACATCGGATCTGTGAAATTCCAAAATACTTCTTGTTGTAGACCATTGATTCAATACGCTGGTTCGTCCACGATATAATAGGACGGTTGATAGAAAATCGAATTCCCCTCTGATATAATTAACACGGCAAATCTTGGTTCCGGAAATGGTGTGACGGTCCCTGTTAATTGCGCCCAAGACAAACCCAAAGGCGGGTGCAAAAAGCAACTTTGTTCTGCTCCAACAATGTTTGCGGCAAGGAGGAAATTGCATGGTATTTATAAGGTGCATATTGACCTACCAACATTCTCGAACCAGAAAAACGAAGGACAGATCAAAAAATTAGTTAAAGTAACTATGGCACCGATGAGCGTAGCGGAATAGAGGCCAGACAGGTAAAAAGTATAGTGAGGGTCACCTCTCGAATGTTCACGACATTTCTGCTTGTTATGTTTGAATAGGATCGTTTTACCGAGGAACGGAATAAATGGGTTCCTCCAACACTTCTCTCTGTGGTACTCGACTTCATATCATTATTCAGATGAACGCGCAGTCCGTGTCATTCTTTCGCATTGTTATATATCATAACGTGTCGTGATAACACGCTTCCCTAGGACTTATAACAGGTAAAGCATGACTGAATCAAAAATTCTCAGCTGTTAACTGATATTGCGTTC
>QNGE01005329.1:0-31387 GCA_008508345.1 Paragonimus westermani | reverse complement strand
ACTGAGATGTATGAAACAACGAGGACTGATTGACTCAACTGCCTTCGAAAGAATTAGACCATTTCATTTGAACCGGGTATTAAACCCATAACGTGGTTCATTCAACATCGCTATTGGAATGCACAATATGATTTTACCCCTCTTGATCTCCTTGCAGGTGCTTGTAAGGCGCAGTACGATACAGTTATAAGCGCATTTCCCGGTCCTCTATCTACACCGCGTTGAGGCTGGCGTTCAGCTTGAGCTCGCTCATAACTTGATATTAGTCCTACGAGTTGGACTGCAACAGTAACCTTCTGCACAACCTCCGTCCAGTCGAAAGTGGAAGTCGCGTGTTGAATGTCCAAGGGGAGTTAAGGGCTACAGATTGTGGTTCCAACACTTGACTTTACATAGCACAACAGGCTTTAGGGAAGAGATACAAAGTACGACGCGCACCTATGACAAGACACTACCGGACGTGGCATAACGTAAACACAACGGATCTTTCATTATGGGAGCATGTATCGTTCATGACAAGCTTTCAATTTCGTCTTCATTTTTTTCACTTATTGTAAGGCTTATATTATTATTGGTGATACAAAACCAGTGGATCAGTTGTCTGTCTCTTAATGGGTCCTGACAGCACATTTGTTAACGTCTACATGCGTGATAAACAGTCGTTGCTGTGCTATTCTGTTTCAATCGCACCCTATTTTCGATGTCCAAAGTCACGTGTAAGAAAGATTGGTTTGTTTTCTAGACGCTACCATGGTTACGTGAATTCTGACGAATCGGAGAATTGTAGTTTCTTGTTTTGATCGTTTCCGCTTCTTCACCTTTGACCCATGTTTTTATTTCATACTCTCATGTACCTTGTTGGTCACGTAATTATATGCAAGCATGTCCCGTTACAAATCGTGCTCAGCGACTTTGTGACTGCCCTATTCGCTACAATCCTTTGTTTTAATTTCTTATTCTATGTATAATAGAATGCAAGCCGGGTTGTATGTTTTCGACCGTCAGTTTACTTAAAACCTGCTGAAGATGAAAGCAGCTACCTAAATAACTCACCAACATTGCTTTTACTGTGAGTGCTAATAAGTATACAGTGCCAAAAAAAAGCTAGATCTGTTGAGAGTAGACAAAACCGATTAAATGCCCGAACACAGAAACCAGCACTGTTTAAGCGGATGCTGACGGCTTCACCAACGTTCATTAGAGCAAGGTCACAGGTTGACACACCCTTGCCCAAAGCGAATAGTAACTGTTGGTTTGAGGATGTACCATGAAATAAATATTACAAAATCACGGTTGAGGCTATCCCAAGCGGCACACTACGACCGAAAAGGTGGACATAGAATAAAATCATGCAGGTGTACAGTATCCTTCTGTCTGATTATGATCTGCCGAACCCCAGTCGAGGTTAAACAGATGTTGACCTTACACACCCTAGTAGCTTCCCCCACCCATCTACTCTCACAGCAGTTTTCCATATCCCGCTCTTCCTATCTCTCTTTCGTTCACTCTCTGTTCCATATGCTTGTAGTAGTTTAATCGCTGGGTCCCAATGAATATCCGATTTGATATCCATCTGTAATCGGAACAACACTTCGTAGGCGTGTATTGTGTTCGGTGGTTGTCTATTTTCGAAAGGTTTTGACCATATGATTTGAAGACACAACTGTTTGCAGCTGCTGCATTCCCATAAAATTTTCAGTCGGCCTGTTTTCAAGGAGCGTTAAACTCGAGTTACGCTCTCGTTGTGGCCCGTCATTGTCGACTATCCGTAATAATTCCGGTACTAGAACTCCAGGCCTGGTTTCACGTTACAACCGCGCTGATCACTGTGCCATTGATCTCGCGATCGGCACGAATGCCTGTCTGTGTAGCTGAATAAGTTTGAAAAAGAATGAATCTTAAGGACAAGTTCGCTTGAAACGTTTGCTCTGATGACAACAGAATAACTGGAAAATGATAAAACCAGCTAAATCGCGAATAAAACAAGATCAATTTATGACGACCCTCAAGAATAACAATCTCATTTAATACATGGTTGGAACTGTCACCGCGCTGTTGTAACGCAGTCCGCAATCTTATTAGTGACAGACCTTCTAGTTCGTTCGCCTTCGCCCAATTAATGTCCTGTAAGTAGCCTGATGATCGAACACGGAAAAGTCTTGTTCGGTTTATTGTTGCAGTGATAGTTTTGAATGCGTCAATCAACAGAAACTGAACTCTGTTTGTATTCTCACGTAAGCTACAACATCACTACAGAATTGTCGCTTCTATAAACTGCGTTTCTGATGTACTTTTAGGAGAGGCTTGTCCTAGGCGACTTGTATTAAGCCTAGTCCTCTACCTCATCGGCTTTCGCCTTGCGACCTATACATATCAGCGATTAGTAATTCTAGCCATCTGAATTACCACAACACTGTGTTTCCTATATAAATATCAGTATGGAAGGAAAGCGTGTTATAATACCTAGTTGTCTGTCTCTATTTGTCCTCTAATTATCTGTTTTATGTTTGAGACTGATGAGAGTAAAGGAAATATTGAAATATCGCAACATATATCATCTTTCTACACTGATTAAATAACGGAATGCCAACTTGCGTAGGTGCTTTTTATGCGTTTATAGTTCGAGTATACCAAGAGGAATCGAACGTTTTTAAGCTTGGATAAACCGTACACAAATAAGCAACCAAACCACATTGCATTTGCGGCCTCTTTCGAAAAAAAAACATGATATTCAACGAAGGTACCTCACGACGGACAAGTTACTACATACAGATGACCTCAATGTCCAGTGCGGTCGTGATGTCTGGTTAATTATCAGACGTCTAAATGAAAACCTAGTGCTCACAAAATTTACCACCCACAGGATTATTCATTGGCTGACTTCCTCATGTTGAGAAAAGCCAAAAACATACAACATGATGTGTGGTGTCCGTTCTGAAGACAGTAACATTTTGTAGTTGAAACCCCCTCGTATTAGAACTTACTGTAGGCTACCGGACCACTTTTCAACACCGCTAGCCCAGATAACCATGCTTGAGCATCTGTCGGAATGATGCCCCAACTATTCTTCGTGTTCGATGCTGTTACGTCAACATCCCACCTACCGCCTGTATATCTTGGTTCTTCTCTAACCCAACTAAACCCAGAACCAACAGAAAGAGAAATGTATGGGCTAATGTATTCCATCCTCCTATGCAAAAAATAAGAACATCGTATACTGTCTTTCTTATTTTCAGCAACTCACCACTGATTTTCACTGAAATAATGTGGTAAAAATCAGAAAAATCGGTGCTTATCGATAATTGTACTAGTGGGACTGAGGCAAGTTGACACAAAAATCGCACACCAGTATACTTAGGAAGTCCTCGATATCAAAATTCTAATAGCTGTCATATTTCGCTAAAAAGATATAAATCAATTGTCATAGTCAGCAGAATCGACACAGCTTCAAGGTAAAAGCGAGCATTACACTCCATACAAAAGCATCCTGGAATAAGATGTTTCTCATCCCACAGGAGCACCATCGAATGTTGAACACTCAGAGTCGAAAACTTGATCTAAGTATCCTTTCTTGTTGTATAATTATTTTAAGCATTCTGTGGAAAAAATGCCCAACATTACATTGATTCAAATTCATCAACCCTTTTCTTCGTGTTTCCATAGCGTATTCTTCGGAGCGTACGAAACCGATCCTCATCTCTGGAGAAAAATGTACCGGGTGCACACTGTGAATGTGGCCGTTTGCGTCGTGGATTCAAATCAGGAGATGATTCGTCGGATCGGACATACATTGTATGGCGATACATCTGAACCGTGGATTTGTGTTGTGAAGTGTCAAAGTCTGGAACCACAAAAAAACAATAGCAGTTCAACTGAAAGTTCGAATGAAGCGCAAAGTTTCATGAATTTCATTTACTGAGTGACAGTTTATATCACGCAGAGACCAGCAGGTGATTGATAACTTCAGCACGTCCATCGTTGGAAACATACGTTTCTGACACAAACTTTCCCAGTAACCGGCTGGTACTACATCAGTCGTGGATTCATTCACAAATCGCCCGAGAGAATAAAACCTAGAGGTATGCGAGTGGAGACCTTTGTGATCCAGCCGGTCAACCCTGGTTGGCCAGTTGTTGAGCTGGTACGAAAATAATACCCTCAAGTCGCGGAAACAAAACAGGCAGACAATACTCGTAAGATCCGAACCAGCCACAGTGATATTGAGATTATATACAGGAAAAATGTCAATAAACGTGCATGTGTCTCTAAGTACGCAAATGCAATTGGCGTGCACGTGGATCACGGAGAATAGAATGCCAGACTGACGAAACGATGCAGAGTTATGGACAGAAGCACAAATGTGTAAAAGCATACGGGAATTCGAAAACGGGCAAGTTATTTTCTAAAGTATTTTGCAATTATCGTCTGAGTCTGCAGCTAAAAAACGTATCGTCCTTTGGGCCCCAACGGGATAGGTGAGAAGAAGGCTCCCGGTTCGCTTTGGCACTGAAGGCGTTAGCGTATATTTTCAGTCAATGATGATACAATTAGCCAGCTTATTCAGATTGGATGCACATTACCGACGTCAGTGTTATGCGCTAAAAAGACCAACTGTGTTGTGCGAGGATTTTTGTATCCAGATTTCGGAGCCGTTTGACTGTTACTTGAACATGTTCAGTAAGGCGCTAGTTTGACACGCGTCACTCATTAAATAAAGTCGTACACACTGAAATATCCGTCCCAGAATAGAAAACACTTAGTTTAACAACATACAGTTCAATAACTACTGATATACGCATCTAATCACCACGATTTACGCGAAGTTCCTGGTTATCAGAAACCAACCAAGTAGAAACAATTAATATCAGTCAACATCGCTTACATATGTTTGTTTTCATTAGACGGTTTTGAGAAAATGAAACATACTCAGAGCTGTTAGTTTCTTCAACGGTGAGCATCCTAGGAACGTGGGACGCAATAAAGCGGGATAGACTTGGAATTTAGGAAGGAAAGTATGACTGGGGTATGGACAGTCAAGCATGGAACGAGGGCACTTCCACAGCTAATAGAACTGACGGGAAGGATTTGGAATAAGTTCACGAATTTATGCGCGAATTTATTTGCACAAAGTCATCTACTAATAACACTACCGCTAAAGATTCAAACGATCTCTTTCTGCCGAGAATTTCAGTATAGATGACAGAAGTCTGTTATGAACTGATTTACGTCCGGACAACTTATGCTTCATCTGTACATGTGTATACAAAAGAGTGTTCATGCAACAAAATGAGCAAGCAAATAAACTAGTAGGAAGAGCCATAATGTCATCTTTCGTATCCAGTGGCAACACCCTGCTAACGACAACTCTACAAAGCCATATCAGAACACACAACACTAGTCTGAACATCGAAATAGCAGAAGGTTTTGTGAAGCCCGTTGTTCGGTCTTGAAATTGCGCGCAAAAGTCGCGTAACGAGCCAATGAACGAATCAACAAGGTTTTACGAATATCAGCGTAGATACACAACAGTCCACACAGGCAAGACTGAGCGCCAAACAGCACATGCCGAAGTAGTTTAAGAAATTGTTTACTTAAACACTTCACAACCAGGCATACAACCAAGGACTATTCATCGTCAATGTTAGGCCATATTTTAGTGATACAACACCACTGTGATCTGGCAGTCGTATCTCCGGTACTGTACCATGTGAAGCTATTTTTACAGTTTATTAGCTTGCTCGTGTCAATATATGAACAGGGCGTTATGCATGTTTGTAAAGACCTAGAAAACTTTTGATATCAGCCTTCTATCTTCGTTATTGTGGGGCAAACAAACTGTTATGGGATGGACAAAACCTAACATTAGGAGAATTTTGTGTGCAGTTCAGGCGACCGATTTAGTGGTGACGCTTCAGCAGATGATCTTCGATATCACGCTGCTAACTAGATTCAAGAATGTGCTTCATCGGAAGTGAGTTAAAAAATTACGTTGTGTATGATAGTACACTGAAACTATGCCTGGTTTAAGCAACCTATCTAAACATCAATGCATTGAAGCATGTTTTGTAATCATTCCTGATGCCTTCGCAGTCAGTTTGGTATACACCATAATTTATGGTTAGCAAGCTTTATATTTAATTCGAGATGACGACACAACGATAAATTGAACACCAAACTGCAATGTCCGAACTAACAGATTAATTTTTGTCATTAAGACGCAGTTAACAGACAGGCCGAGATATTTTGAGGTGATAGTTTTAGTCACTTGCTGAAGTTAGAATTTAACTTTCTGTATCCCACATGTGACAGCGCAGGACGTGCGTAACACTGTACTTTTATGAGGGGTGAACAGAATTGTGTGATTCATGGCCCAAGGATACGTGAGGCAACAGAATCGCTTAGACTAATTATGCCTCAGTACTCTTGTGAATTATTTGAGCACAGTAGGATTGTCGAAGAACTTCTTAATTGCGGCGTTTCGTGCATGAGCACTAGAAGCAGTGGCAAACATCAAAATGCTTGAAAGGGACATTACCCCCATCAGAAAAATGGTTTTTAGAAAAACCTGAGGAAGTAATCGAATTTATTTATTTGTGCTATTGAGTGAATTTTGGCCTAGCAAGTAGGTTCGTGTAATTTACTCTCTGTATCACATTTTCAACGCTTTCGCTGATCCAGGAACGATAAGTGGGAAGTGTGCGAAGAGTTAGAGTCGAGGCACTACCAAATTATTCAACAGCTCACAAGTGAAAAATTCAACACTGCTTCAATGAGGTCATTCAAAACCCAGTTAGACCATCATGAAGTGCAACAGTTTCCTTCTTTACGGGTTAGGTAATGAACAATTGATGCAATTAACACAAACCCCAAGTTAGTGAAAGCTGAATTATGTAAGATCAAATAGGCAACCTTGAAGGAAACTTTCACCCAGAATGTATGCGGTGATATATGTTTATCAGCAGACCAGGGTTTGATTGATTTACATCGGATATAACGCACACTTGATCAAAGCCGCCTTATTCAGACAATCACTGCAGGCGACCTCTTTTTAAAAGAAACAACAGACTCCACTGTTCTGTTGCTGGAGTTCGTAAGTAGTGCGTCTTATTGCCACGACTGGAATTCAAACTGTACCAGTCTTTCAGGAATTAATCGCATTGACCGTTGGCGTCAGCTCAAGCACAAGCGAATCATCACACACAAAAGCTTAGCAAAAATTACTGTCGCCTAATGACCAGATTGTACTCTCAGTGACCGTAGTCCTCAATCCGCTCGATAACCTCACATTTAGGACATATTTTCTGGTCGAACTCAATATTCTGATTTGTCAAGTATCAATGAACGTTTGTTGATCCGGATTGATTATTTTACAAAGATGATCACAGCCTTTACGTACAAGAAGCCTCCAACTTGAACCCCGTTTTACTTAAAGCTCATTACTAGTGCATACCCTTGTCTGTTGCGTTCATGGTTGGTATGTCGACTTAGACTTGTTTTAACTATCCAGAGAACCATCGCGTAATATCAAAGATCCCGGACATATGAGGAGGTTTGACAAAGTTGTTGTATGGCTTTGGTGTTCACTTGCACAACATACATAACATGTTAATTGCAAACGTTTAATCACCAGACAGTATGGTAATAGAGCTCATGCCATTCATCCAGTGAGTGGAAGTGCCCAGTGTGTTGTCGTCATAGGTGCGCTGTCAAGCGGATGCCTAGCCTGGTCACATCCTCAACTGAAGACTAAGAGCCGCTTTAACACTCGACTAGAAAATAAAAATTATCTGGCTAGCATCAGTGTGAGCCGTTGAGTAGTCATACTCCATAAGATTCGAGCTGACATATTTGCCTAATATGAACTGTAATGTCCGTCTGGTAATTTCTAATTGAAATCAAATAAGCTTTGACAGAAACATCACCGGCCTCAGCAGCATAATTTCAGTAATTTATATCTCTTGGTTCAACTTGGTTGTGTATTGCAGGCTAGCTTTCAAAGTGCACTTGCTTCAAAGTATGGACTGCAGTGCTGTTTTCCATGAAGGAGTCTACAAGATGAAATGCTTTAACCAAGGAAGAAATTTTACGCCAGGTGAAATTTTTGCAATAAGCACCCTCTTTGAAGAAACACCTCTATGGACTCATACGTGTAACATTCCCTCCCGGAAAAAGTACCCCTGCGGCAATCTTGTTGAAAAAACTCGGTTGTAATTTTATTTGCGATGGCATGGGTCACTAGAGCACATTGTCGTTCGTGGAAAAAATCACAGAGTACTGTGACAAACGAAGGTCTGCTCTACACTGATCAAACCAACACCCATCAAACGACATCCAGGAGGTTAGTTAATTTTTTGCGTTTGGACAGTCCGATAATACAGTAATCTGCGTGTAATTATCTTATTACTTGACCGCAAACGCTTGATGATGACATCTGTTGACTACCTTTGAGTCTAAATCACTTTTTGTATACCTCAGCTTATGGATACTTATCATTGGAAGCTGGCTGGATGATCATCACAATTTGTAAACGAGGAGCAATTAGCTGTACTCTTTTCTTACACCGCATACAGCGTTTTGTATTATTTAGAACAGTCTTCGTGCGATCCTGATATTAGTTACAGCAAACCTCTGTCTATAATACGACACAAATTGTTAAATCACACAAAGTACAGCCATTTCTTATGTACATGACCATCTCCTTTTCGCTTAGTGATGAGCGAAATTATTCACACCAGAGATAACTCTCTAAATCTAGGGTAGCATATAGGCCGTCCAACTCGTATAGAACACTGTTTAGCGTCCAGGTGTGGTCACCTGGGAACAACCCACTAGATTCTGTCGTGAATGCCTCATAGATTGCTGTCTTCAGGTGTAGAGTTGACACATATTTTGGACACCGAACTGATTATTTACCCAAATTTTCCACGAAAACTATTGTGGCAGAATAAAACTACTCTCGATCTCTTAGTTCTGATGCAAGCTAATTGTTATCAATTCCATTTTGTGGTGCGATTGATGTTTACTTGTTGAACAGTCGTTGGGTTTCTCTTCCGTTCATCATCTTCTGACTTTGTCTTTTCCGATATTTCTATTGCTGCACCTCCGAAACTGAAACACCGTTTCTACCTGTAATTTCTTTCTAAATTATCCAACACAGATTCGCAAGTACGTACAATTCTTCTCCTTCCTGCAATCCACAAAGTTCTCAAGAATTCCATGAATCACTTCAGCCACAACGAATGTTAACTCAGTCGCCCTGACCTCTACGTGACCTCTGTTCATTGGGCAATGTGAGTTCAAATATGCAGATACTGAGGTAGGCAGTTCGAGGTGACAGAAACTTTGAGAATTATAATTTGTTCGTAACATTGCATTCTTCTCAAACTGTTAGTAAGAAGTAAATTAAACACGACGCTCGAACATTTTGGCTGCATTCTTAATGAATACGGTGCGGATATCCCATGAAGTTGTCATAATCTGTTTTTCGCTGCACACCAACTGATTGTGCTTAGAGAAAACTGCTCTACCACAATAATACGCGTTATTTCCGAACAGGCTCACAGGATTCCCAACGAAGGAGTTTCATTTTTGGAACCCGGAACAATTTACGTTCCACAACCTACTTAGCCAATACACACCAATTTGCAACCAGGAGTTCTTTTGTTTCAGGTCATTGATCTAACACTCGTTTTACATGATGAACTACAGTGATGCAATTGGGTTGAATATAATTCAGGGGATGTTTATGTTTTAGTGGCCTGATGTTAAATAGAACACTCACTAGAATTACATATCACCCGGTAATTTCCCGGAAATGTCAGTTGACGTGGTCTTGAACATGTTGGTCGTCCGAAGTCATCATAGTATTCATAGCCAACGTCGAAACACGATTCGTCGTTGTGTGTCATCAACACTGCAGTTGGATTCGATAGCGGTGCCACCATTTGTTCTGTGTCAGAGGCTACCTGCTTTTTGTTGGACAGATGATCCATAAAGCTGTCACTGGCACCACTCTGAGCATTTCCATCTGCGTTTCCCGATAACGAGATACTTGCATTGGTTGAAGCAAGTTCACTAAAACTGTCGTAGCTCCTGGCTTGCGCTAATTCTGTTTGTTCCACCACGGAAGTGGAATAGTGGAATTCAGCAAGATGTCTCTCAGGATCATCTGACACCACAATTACCTCATGCTTGTCCGAAGGATACCTTTGTGAAATCTTATCAGTCGGTTCTACTCGATCAGCTAGGTATGTACAATCGATACTCTGTTTTATAGAAAAATCTGGCTTCTTCACCGGTTCAGATCGTGCAGGAGAAGTTTGGTCGATGTGCAGCTTGGAAATTTCAGTCAACCGAACCAGTTCAGCCCGTTGTCGATCCAATTTAACAGAGTGTCTTCCTATGGATTGGTCGAGTTTCTTGATCTCTTCTTGAATTGATGTTTTTTCCTCAAGACATTTCTGATGCTGGTCATTTTCTGATTGAACAAAGTCCTAAAAGCGATAAGTGAGAATAGGTATAATCATTTTTTCACTAAAGCAGTTCACTGAATTTAGTTAGTCTACTGTTAACATATAGAAGATTAACAAATCATTTCAGCCGTAGCAACGTTTGCCGCACATTTATAAGTTTGTACAGAATAGCTAAACTCGAGTCTATTCGTCAAGACCAGTAGCCCAAAATAAGTATACTATTCTTTTAGTACTAGAATATTTTGAATCGCTAACACTGCCATCATGAATCTGCGTTGACAACCTCTTCTGATGATGACTAAGTGGAAGAGCTGAACGCGAAGATTGGTAAAACTATCCTGAATCATTTATCAGCGTGACCAACTGGACTACTTTGAACAGACGTACGATTACTAGTATTGTCAACCGCGAAGGCGGGTGGAACAAAGATTGTTTGGCCACGTGACCATCGATTCGGACACCATAAATTTGAGAGTAAACCCACCGACCGTTCGAACTATCACTGCACACGGCTGCACAATCTTTCCTCTCCTCGGTCCAGTCAATGAAATCGCGGCCCCAGTGTCAATCAAACAGTACTTCAAGCTACCATTGACTTCTAACCTAGCCTGGACTGCTGTCTTACCACTAGTACCAGTAGTAGTCTGTTGAGAAGTGATTACTTGATGTGTGAGGACTTGGTTCTTAGCAAATCACCACGTTCTTCATCTTTATATCACATTAATGTGTGATAGTCGGTGGTTCTGTTGTCCTGAATGTTTTTGAAATAAATATTTTAATGTACATTTGTTAATTTATTTCACCTCCGTATATTTACTTAGCACTGTACAATACAGTTTTAGGTGGGCACATATATTACAAGCTGCTTCTAAGCTGTAAAACCGAACTGAGTTCAACACGTCCCTAATCACACTGAACCACCCACGATCAGCAATCAATCCAAATCATTATGCAGAACAACGATTATGTAACTCGTTTACACAACAAAGAGTCGAATATTATGAGGTAAGAAGACCTCGAGTATTCCATCCAGCTGCATACTTGAAGCTGGCCATTATACTGACGGGGAACAGGCGATGGCAATTTCGTGGTACTGATATTCATTTTGTTCCCATTTTTCAATTGCGAACAAGCTGACACTCTCCGATCTGCACGGCTTTCGTGGACGCAATACACAGCTGTTATACGTGCAACCAAAGAAGTAGACGCAGTATGGATTTTTCTGGTATGCTGATGAGTTGTGTTAAAGAAACAACTTGTGTCAGAGTAAGTTACTGCTTGTATACGTGAATTATTACTGACAAATTGACCGTAATTTTTAACTATCCTTCGTTGTGATTGGTCACATGCTGAAACATAGAAAACCAACTGCATTTTCCCTTGTTTCACTTATGAGCACATAGCATATTCGCCGCTTGGTAGACACCATCCACTTATAATCCTAGTTAGGTAAAACAGACCTAACAGCTTTCCTGAAGCTTTCCTACCTGGTAGGTATGGAACTTCCTATGAAAACTCTTCCAGATCAAATCAGGCAAAGTAGAGACAACACGTGACTCATCCTTAGTTAACTTTAGAAATGAGGCTTTTTTAAAATTAGTCTGGACAGTGCGTTGCTCATCAGTGTATAGTGACGAACAAGTTCAACCGAGTCAACCGAGTACACAAATAATGTCATAAAAATCATGCAGCAAAAGTTTTCCCACCACTAAGTTCGGTAGCTTGTTCTCATTATGTTTTGACCATTCTACTCACCGGCTTAAAATAAACGTATTTATGCGGCATCAATCCGAAAACAGCGATTAGTTAGTGATGTTCAACAACACAAATAAATGAAGAAAATAAACGTCTGCCTTAAGGGAATCATGCGTACACTAGTAGTTCGTCACAAGCGAACATCTGTAATCTGTGATATCACGGCCTAACTTTATGGTTGTATGGATGTATGTATCCGCAACGAATGCTACCAACAGTGTAAACCAGTTCGACCTGGAGAACGTCTCCGTGAGTGTAAAAACAATGATCTCCATAGATAACGAATCACTCCTAACCGGTGTACCCTTATATGTCGATTTTATTTCATGGCAATATCTTTCCATTCCAACCCGTCCGGACTAACTTAGAAATCTTATCTTCTTATGCGGAGTAAACAAATTATTAGAATTTGAAGGATAGCATTTTAGTCAGATTGATGTATTAGCTACTAACAGTCCTGTTGGCGCAGAAGTTTCCAACACTTTTTTAGGAGGGATAAAGATATCACTTCCAAACCGTAATAAGTAAACCCTACCTTACAGAAGCTACTTTGATGGTATTTTGATATTTACTAACCATGATCATTTCACCACGTTTTATAATGTCATGAGTTCTTTACGCCCTTCTTTTTTTATTGATTTTCAGGTGGAACCCGGTAGTAAACCAATCCTTCTGAGGTTCTACTCGCTTAGCAGTTAGAAGGGACATTGAGCCACTCCGTTTTTGCGCGTTCGGTGGTCAATGTATTCATTTTGCCAGCTTCGTGCCAGTCAACTGTAAACGTCAGACGTTTAAAGCATTGTTCGGTCAAGCCCATCAAATTTGTACGGCTGACACGCTATCTGCGGCAAGGAAGTTCTTAATGAAGACACGAAAGTTATTCAACATACAGAGCAGACCGGGCATGCTAAACTGGCTACGTACACTGTACCCAAAAAAGGCGTTTTCATACAGTAGCTACTTCGAGGAGAACATCTGCCTAAAACAGTTCGGCATAGATTTCATTCCGTCTTGTTTCGAAAGTATCTTGCAGACAAGCTGTTTTCGCAGTCAACTTAGGGAGTAAGTCTGAGTGAAGCTAAACGTTGTACATCTGGTCATTGTGAATCTTTTTCTATATGTCACTTCATTTGCAGTTACACTAACTCTCATATTGGGAGAATGGGTCGATGTCTTCGTCAGTGAATATTGAAACATATCCCTCAGTGGCTGAGCAATTTTATGACGCAAAGCATCAGAAAGATTGACAACAGTCAGCACAGACGATGATTCTTGATTGCCAGAAACATCTAGATGATTGGCCATAGCATGAACCCGATCAGTTGTTTTACCATACCTGTACGTGCTTCCGACGAACGTTGAGTGACACACGTTCTCAGCGACTTGATTTGGTTCTGATATTTGGGGTTGTTACGATAACAAGTAAGTACTTGAACGGGGTCACGAGGAATGGCGTGACAGGGTCAGTTGAAGGGAATTTTGGCCTCCAACAATGTCCCTCAATACGATTACGTAACCCAAATCCTAAACTTGTGGCTACCATTGAAGCCTTGCTGAGCAGACATCAATGTACAACTCTGTACGTGCAAAAACTACTGACTCAGACTGTGTATCTTGCTTTTTGATGAAATTCGGACACATGGTATGTTATTTAGTCAATTGTGTGCAATTTTCAGCTAAATTAAATGCTCGATTTGACTGACCCAAGTAGGTGGTTGAGGAGATCAAACAAAATATCGATGTCCATCACCATGCCTCCTACTGTTTGGACGAATTGGACAGAGTTTCAACGTTCCCAACTGTCATTTACGATGTACAGTTGGCGCGCTAACCTGACTTTTCTGCCCGGTTTTTTTCTGATTGATCGAAAATGCCAGTTTGCTTATTTCTATTTATGAAATTACAACTCTTTTTGATTACATCAATAAACTGACAGTACTGTTTTATTTTTACAGTTGATTACATTCTGACTCCCAACCCTAGAGGTGAGTTAATAGAAATTAGGCTTCTCCAATTTTGAGTTGAATGTCTTATTAACTGTCATAAATCTGTTCTGTGAATACCTGGGTTTTCCTCAATAGCTTTTCCGGATGTGTAGAGAAATGCTATCATAAGTAGTTCATTTTCACCCGCTCACAGTGGTACTGACTAATGACACTTTAATGAAATCTTTATTTTTCATCT
Source organism: Paragonimus westermani (assembly GCA_008508345.1). Lineage (NCBI taxonomy): Eukaryota > Metazoa > Platyhelminthes > Trematoda > Plagiorchiida > Troglotrematidae > Paragonimus > Paragonimus westermani. The sequence continues at coordinate 16,976 of QNGE01005329.1, read as the reverse complement.
GGTCATTTTCGTTGAAGGAGCTTGTTTACGAAAGGCCACCTGATTCTAATCAATCATTTGGTCATCACGTATTCGCAGATCCTGATTTTCTGACCGTCTAACATGCACTGATACAGTTGCACAGATTGTGGTTACTCGAATCACTGTTCTTCTATCATAGCATTCTAGTAGTAGATATCTTAAGAATTCTGCGAATGCCTCCTATCGGATATTGGGCCGTAACTAGTAAAAAATGATATCCTTTCTAAAAATACATGACAAATAAAAGCGTGCTGTTTTGCAGCCAACACATAATTCATCCAATCCGCTCAATAAGACGGAATACTTAAAGGAGTAGATCACCCAATAGCTGACGAAGAAATCGCTTAATTGTTTAAACCACGTCAAAAAAGTGTCAGGTTGTATAATGATATATGGGCGTGAAACAGACGTGAATTATGCATGGCTCTCGCCTTTCACTCAATAAACTTTTATGTGAATTCGCTCTTTTCTGGATGACACTAAGCGATGTTAGTTAAACTCGTTCGTTTTTTGTTCCACGGAATTAGTTAGCTTAAGCATCTCTTATGGTTCCGAATCGATTCCGATGTAGTTCGGACCATTGTGTAACTCTTCCCCGAAGCTGTCTAACAGCAGATCGTCAAATTAGCTTTTAGAGCTTATGAAAGAGGATAAATGAATGCTGCGTAATTTTACTCGCGCCAGCTTAGTTTGACATACATTCTGGAGCTAACTGTTTCATTTCAAACTATATACGTTTCACCATCCGAAATAACACATCAAGAGCATTCAGACGATAGGTGTGAAAATTGCATCTTGTGTAGCCATTGTTAGCTCAACGGTACACGTAACCTCCAGAAAATGACAGTGTTATGATGAATCAAACAATGATATCACACATTCAGGTAAGTTTAGCAGACTGGAGTCCTCTTTCCCGTTGGTACTCTGTATTTTTCTACCCAACACGAGTTCTGGTCCCTTCCTGCGGTATTGACGGGAACTGGCTGTAAAACTAAATTTTGAGCATTTTTATGACGATGTAAGTTCCCACTAACTAACCCATGAAGTGTGCACTCATATATTAAAGTGGTTCTCTCTATTTCCAATGTTAGCTATCCGCATAACATTTCTACGCCTGATGATCTCAGTTTGCTTCCACCCAATGTGAAGTTCCGATGTCCAACGGCGTTTTGCTGCTATTGCCAAATATCTTCGGAATGGTCTAGCCTAATCGGATTTCATTGGAGTCTTATACTGATGTGGTGGATTAAAGTAACATATCTACTAACTGTATTGTGCCAGCTGAAGTCGGTGAGCCGTGTTGCATTGTAACCACACTAAAGTACACACCTCATTATGGTGGATACCGCAATATATCATTAGCATATAGTGAGCGTTCCATGAGCTCTCTTGGATAAGAGGTCCTCCTGTGTAAAACGTCACACTTTACTGGGACTGTAATGCGACATCTCGGTTTTCATATTTTCCCCTGCTACGCTAATAGAATTAGTTTAACCTAGACCACAGTGAAGCGACCTTGAGGAGCTGCTGTGAATCCAACGAAAATCACAATCGGGCTACCATGATTGGTGAGCCTGAGAATTTCTTCATATCTGCATACCATTCGGATCCAATTCTGTGGTATTATTATTCTTCATAATTACTACCGTATGTCCGAATGCAATTTTCTTAAAAGTTGCTTTTTGCGTCTTTGTTCTACGGCTTTGCATCTCACAAAACTGCTTCCTTACCTCTTTTGGTTTAGGATGTACTGCTTCCAAACGGGATTTTGCGAGTTCCAGTTGCTGTCGAAGTAAAGCTTCTTCGTGTAATCGTTTCTCCAGTTCTCTGACCTGCTTCTGCAATTCATTCATATGCCGCCTAGCTTGTTCTTGCTCAACCGATTCTTTGGCAACATGAGCCTCCAGCGCCTTAAGCTGCTGCTCTGCTTGTTGCTTGGCCCGAAGCGCGTTACATAAGCGTTCTCTTGGGATAGAAAACCAAACAGTACAAAACCGGTTTTAAACATTGAATTTTTCGCGTGTTTTGTCACTACGGTAATAACCAAAGTGATAACGGATAGACGAAAATGTACAACTCGATCGGCATTTTTAATTATTCCCTTTACGATTACAGTTGATCCAAATTCAGGTGTTGTGCAAACTCAGCTGGTCAGTTTAAACATTTGCTCTCTCGCCATGTGTAGGATACAGTCTGTGAACGTGAGAACAGCTGGCCGTCCTGGACATACAGATCGGACGCAGAATAAACGGATCTACTTTACCAGAGTACATCAAAGAACAACACGGGTATGGAAATAAATTAATTTTATTGACTTCACGTTCGTAGCCTACACAGGATTACTTATTTCTACCCTATTCCATACGGGGAGTAAACAGTATACACCGAGTACGAACCACTTGTCAAGCAGACATTGTCACATAACGTTATCCGTGTGATTTAAATATTGAAAGCCCTTATCAAAAGACTGGACAGAAAACACGAGCGTTCAACAAAACAGTACGTATCAAACTAACCTATGAAGAGGATATTTAAATAAACCATTTTAGAAGCCTGGTCAACTACTCATTGAACAGTGCATACACACTGATAGACAAATCTAGACATGATGTCTCAAACCAGCATTGTGATGCCTTGTTAATTGGCCAGAGGATTACAGTTATCCGCGCCTCCAAATCATTTTCCCACCTCCTTTGATTGTCACAAATTTTGCTATGATCACGAGCGATTCATCTAGATTTACATGCTTCGTTCAAACTTCGTGTTTTTGTTCTCATGCTAGTCACACGTTTACACATGATGAGACTATGCGGAGTCGATTCACATCGTGATGCATGTCGTTTGGCTACCGCATTTAAATGATATTGACAATAACTAAACTATGATCCTGAATGTTTCTAGATGATAATCACAATCGTTAACTGGTAGATTCTGCTCGGGAGATGCAACGTTTATTATCATCGTTATTATCTGAGATAGGACATCACTTCCATTCGATCGCATCTTCCGTATTCTGATAAACGTTCCAACCAGCCCCTTTTGAAAAGAGGCATCAAACACTAACTTTGAACTTTTGGAAGCCCATCATTAATGTATCTTTTTGCCTAGGCTGGAATTAACACTGCTATCCTGCTTTCATGAGACATACATGCTGATCAACCATTAGTATTCTAAAGTATGCTCTAGCGTGTTTTTAATGGAATCAGATATTTCGACCTGTCTCGGGAGTCCTAATTAAAGGGATAACGATTAAGGTTAGGGGACAGTAACTGTATATCCTAACGAGACGATCGAGCAAGCTGATCAGCTGCCAAAAAAGAAAGTGGGTGAGCGTTCAGATGAGATGCTTCATTAGGTCATGTTTAACGTAAGGTCGATGGTAGAGTGATCATCACAGCCGATTCGCAAGGGCATAGCCGATGCTTTGTTGTCGTCCGTGGCAAAGATGTGCATTACCAACAGAAATGCCAGTTCGTTGTTTCTTTTCGAAAACGTTGGCTGGAAATGTCTATCTGAATGCAAAGGCTGCTTTCACATATGACATTCAACTCGAAATTAACCAACAATCGGATTGTTCATCATTTATTATTACTCCTGTGATTATTGCTTAGGATTTTTATTGCCATTAGTGATAACAGAAATCGACACGGTGAACTACCGTAGGCATACCACTGACTGTTGTGCTTTGATGCCAGAGTGAGCACATACGTGCATGTGTGCTTCATATACACACAAAGGTTGATGATTGTAATCCCTCATTTAGACTGAATCGTGGGACTTTCAGCCTACAACCGTTATATGTCATTCTAAACATCCTGCTCTGTTGTCGAACACATATTACGTACCAGGGGTCAATGGTTGGGATTCGACACGATCGGTGCATACAAGTCGAAGATGATATGATGGTATACAGATGACCACTGTTCGCTTACTCAAGCGACCGGGAATGACTAGTTAAATGTTGTTGTGTGGCTGCCACCGTTTCGGACTGTCGAGTGGTCCTCTATTTTGGGATTAACTATGAAACAAGGAGGGTTCAGTTGATAAATAACCAGCTACGGATAATGATTGGCAGTACCACTATCATATAGCGGATTCGAGGGTGACATCTGGGTCTACCATCAGAAGGCACACAAAATCTTCGAATGCAATACTTCACGGCGCAGCTACTCATCCCCAAAGAATTCAAGTACCGATAACGCTTGCCGTCTGTCTAACATGCTGTCCGAAATGTGTGCGAATGTGTTGCAGTAACCTCATTGCTTTTGTACTCCCTGCCCAAGCACATTCACTACACCACCTCCGTCATCCTCGGTGAACATTTGAACTACTGGAATGTTTACGTGGCAGCATCATGCAGAATGAATAGAAATTCCTGGATAAACCAACTCCGTCTAACAGGCGTAACAATGGAACTACTGGTTATCTTTCTTAAATGAACTTCGTATCTTGGTAATTCTTTGTTATCTTAAGGGTTGTAGGCATGAACCAAAAATTCCGGATTAAAAGTTTCGAATCGATTCTTTTCTTCGTCCTGGACTACCAGAAAGTACGTTGTCCACACAACGACCATGAACTGTGTTTCACGCCATTGATCGAGCGCCTTTTCCGAAGTGCTGGTTACAGCATACTGGGGACCATGGGAGTTAATGTATTCCGTGTTTCTAAAACAAGGCCTCGAGTTTCTGACAGTAATATATCTTCACCTTAACTAAAATGGCGGTGAAATTCTCCTGATAGCGTGTGTATAAAAGACGCCGCGTGACTGAATAATTATTGTGGAACTGTCAGATCTGAGGACAACGCTGGCTCATCGTGCGACGCCGGTCAAAAATAATACACTTTGTTGTCACATATATTCTTACGTACCACAGCACGGACATAATCAACGATGGAGTTTGTCCACGACTCATCAACTTTCTGCACAGTATCTGACGTACAGGTACTGTAGTAATCGCTGGAGACCTGCCACCGAAGTAAGTAGGTTGAATGTTTTCGAGCATAAGTAGATGGTCTGCACTTTACCGTTATTCGTAGAACGGATGAAGGTGAATAATTTTTGTATATTTCTTGTTCGAAATCGTCTGCTTATCACAACGCACCACCTAGTGGCTTCACTTACCAAGTTAGCGGTAGGCATTGATTTACCACAAGACTGTCAGCTATCGGTGGTTTGGCTGCATGTAAAATTGTAAGTCAGTCTGCAACATCTGCCTAGATTCCAGTCATACACTACTATATGTTAAATGCGTCATGTTTTTGATTGAAAGACCACTTCGTCGGTAAACAAACCGGCGCAATCAACCTAGATATGCAACAAGTACTGTACACCTGCTAAACTGATAAGTCTGTCGTCTGGGATTCCCCCTATAGGATGATGGTCGAGCACATGTAATGGATAGGTGTCATAGCACCTCCTGTATCAGTAACGCGCGTTCAGCTGCCAACCCTTCAGTTTCTGTACGATCCATCCTACATTTTTTCGCTTGCTAAAACACTCCATCTGCCAGCTGATGTAATTAGGTTAGCAGGGCTAATTGCTTTGATGTCCGGGAGCAATTGAGAGAAAATCGCGAGGCCTGTTGGACGCAACGCGCTATGGAAACGAAACAGGTTGATGTAGCTTGGAGCTCTCTGTCACCTCTCTGTCATTTGTACAGCAGTTGGCAGGAAACCAGATGTTGCTTGCAACCGCTACGTCGAGTATGAGTCTATCTGAGGTCCATTAGGACGCCTAGAAGGGTGAGTTGAACATTTCCAACAACAGTTCATTTAGGTAACGACGCCGTTGTCTGTTTAAATTTCTCTATCTTCGAAAGCAGCGTTCCAATCAAAATCAACTTCTTCAGAAGCCACACCGCACTCATCAAGGACGAACTGCTTAATGCTTCTTTTACATATGGGCAAAGTACTGACGATTCCAATCCGCAACTTCTGAGTCATCAAAGTCGCTCACAGATGATGCAGTTTTGACAACACATTTACCAAGTTTAAAGATGGCTCACGCACTTCACTAGAAGTAGTCTAAGGACTACCTCGGTTCCTATTTTATCGAAGCCGTTCACTGCCAATTTCAATTCATGGACGAAACATAACACGTTTAAAACTTCAAGATTAGTAACTTTGTTCTCACTCTGATCGCAGCCCAACAAATTATGTTTTCACGTCCAGCCAGATGCATAAACGCCCTCACATATGTAAAAGACTAAGTGTTGCTTTTTAAAGCATCAGGGGGATCATTGAGTCAGTTGAAACCAGGCTGGTAGGCTGTGTCAAGAACAGCGTCAACATTCTGAATGTAAATCACTGTTAGACATCATCCAGGTTAGAGGATATGGTAGTTTACCGCCGACCTTCCTCATCCCAATTTGATTGAAGTAAAGCTATCTGGCTTTACTTTTTCCAACAAATTTTGCAATTAAAAAGAGTCAGGGTAAGAAACGAAAGATCGCGGATGCGACAGTGTAGAAATGCTCATAGGCATCAGAATTCTGAATCACTAATATGTGTACGACAATTCTCTGGTCTACGACGGCTAGATGGACACCCAGAACATCTTAGACAGATTACTGACTTTGATTCTTTAACCTGATGTGTGACCTTATATAAGATCAGGAATGTTCCTGGAAATATATCCGGTAAACAGGTGGCAGAGGTGAAAGACCGAAACAGGAGTGGTGCGTGATCGTGAATCTAAGGTTCCGTGTGTTGTATAACAGGCAGTTTCGTTGTGAGTAGTGTACTACTCACAAGTAGTGTATTACCCACAGGCGACATTCAGGAACAAATGGACAAGCGCTGAACACGACGGACAAGAAGAGACTATCGGAACAGTGTGGAAATGCTGTGTGAGAACAGACACTAAGGCTAATGACAACGTACTGTCACCCAATGTATGTGAGTGCATGTTTGTCGTGCAAATGAGTGTACGCGTTTGTGGTTTAGTTTTTGACATGACCTGTACGGAAGTGCGCAACAAACCGTCCAGCTGACTAAGCGTCTTTTGCGGACAAGACACGCGGACCATATGAGTCGGCTAAACGTAAAGACGACAGAGATAAGACTACTGATTCTGATTGTATTATGAAACACAGGTCCTCCTCATTAAGCTGGGAACAACTGTTGACACACTGCAATCAGGAACTACCTCTTGAGGTTCTCAAACTATTTGAAACTGTGGAGATTGTGAGACTTGAATTATTATGTGAGTTTATTTCCAGCCAGGACGTAAACTTAGGTAATCCATTGGGTCTGTTTAAGAACCTCATGTTTGTGTGTGCGGAAAACATTCCGCTTGGATTCGAAAGTATTAACTGTAGACAGATTGACGGTATGGCAATGGTAGCCCAGTGGCACCCATATTGGCTGATATGATCTTGGGAATGCGTGAAAGACAATTTCAAAAATGATTTCAGAAATCCTGCCCTAAGAACATTACTTGGATAATGTTTAAGTTTGTATCGATGAATGCGCCTTTACTTCATTTTATAACCATATGAACCCCCTCCAGCCAAACCTCATTGTATCTTATGAGGTGGACTTTAATAGTTACTTGCCGTTGTTACATATTCTCATAACTAGATTGTAAAATGGTACATTACCACGATCCGTTTGTAGAAAGCTAGCATGGAGCGGACAATACTTGTGGTTTTCCAGTTTCGCATCTAGTGATGATAAACGAGGGCTGATGGAAACGTTATGTCACAGAACCAGAATGATTTGCACTGCAGATAGACTGAACAATGAAGAGTACATTAAGAAGATGGTGGTAGTTTACGACTACCCTGAATAGTTTGTAGATGTCCTTAATAAGAAGAGAGAACCAAAAGTGGTAAGCTGTCTTGTAGAGGAAAGGAATATATTTATGCAACTCCAGCCTACAGATGACGACATGATTGATGCCGGCGTTGCAACGTACCTACTCGGCTGTCCAACTGCGTGTTACCTCAAGCGCTCTTCATACCGGTGACACACACTCAACCGATCACTTCGAGTGCAGTTGCAATGACGTCTACATAGGCAGCGCAGATCAGCGTATGGCAGAACACATTCCTAAGTGGTTATCAACTGCAAGCTCATAAAACAACCTTCTGACTGCAGCAAGATCGATGGAGCCTCGTCGATCACCAAGCAACTCTTAGCAACCGTTCACCTCGTTGATCACCTCAAGTCCTTCAAGATATTGCTGCGTAATCGCAGCCAGAAATTGCTAGCGGATAGTGGGGCAATGCTAATCAGATAAAGTCGCTCAATTTTTTGTGTCAAGAAGGCGCTGGCGCGATCAACCTCCTTGCCACGGAATTGATTTTATTGTTGGCGCGCGAAGTGTCAAAACTATGTGGTTGGTTCGTTCTGTTGTTATTGATATGTAAATTTAGCATAACGCTTGTTGGTTTCACATCTATTTTAGTCACAAACCTTTCAAACACCCTGGCGAATTCCAAAGGTGTACCTTATCTTCTGTTACGATAAACTGCACAATGGAGAATAAAAAGTACGTTTGTTTATGGGATTCTTCTGGTAACTTTAGTGCAACATACAGATGATGAGGGCCTGGATAATTGTATGGTGTTACTGAGTTGGTATAAAGCCACCAACTGACATACAAATGATGCTTATAGATAACCCCACCAACTGTTGCACCTTGTATTAGGCCAGCAAAAATACTCATCGTAAAATAAATATGTGTAAGACAACTTGGGGAAGATGTCGTAGCAACCATATCTTGTCGACATACAACTGTTAAAATAAAACTGAACACTTTTCCAAAAGTCCTTTTGATTTGCAAACAAAACTGTGAAACACAAGCACTCTCGGGACTTCACAGGAATTTTGCCTCTATAAGAGTGCCACAGTGATATGCTACCACGTGCTAAGTGATATTAGCTCGAGATATTGTTGGGTTTCTGATTACTTTGACAAGCCAATCCAAAAAAGTTATGAACTAAATCAAACGGAACAGCATCACTATGTACCCTATAGGCGAACACTGCCATAAGCCATATTGTTCCTGTTCTAACTGAGGTAGATGTTGCTCACCCATCTTTATAGGTGCAGCCAATCAGTTGGGTAACTAGCATCGGTCAGCTGCACACAAAGTTCTCACTCACACGTTTGCTGATCTTATTCCTTCGGGTTTACACTGAATACATGGTGTGTGAGTGGAATCGCGAGTGGTGTAGCGCAAACCACTTGTCTTGGATGTTATGCACAGGCGTCCCTTGGCTTCGGTCACTACGACAGGATACTCCGAAACGGATGCTGCCAAACATGATCTTCTGCTGCCTTGGCAAAAGACCAGTGCGAGGTAGCAGATTCAACCCAATAAAGTTCAGGTCAGCTGGCAAATGAAGGGGAATTTTGGTTGATGTCAGTTGATTCGCATTCATAATTGAGCACTCCCTCCCAGTCCCGTGAACTTTTCAACCAGGCCTGTCAAAAAAGGCACTAGGCTTGAGTTCCGCTTCCGTCAGAGCTTGCCAACAGCGCGTGTCCTTGAAAAAACCGAAACTTGTGCCCAGGCCACGTTTCCACTAGACAACTATGCTAACCATTGATCCACTAACTCCCTATTAAGCAAGACAGATGCGTCGTATGCAAACATAGCCTTGTTGAAAGGTGAGTAGTCTCCGAAACCACAGTTCGTTTTGCCAGGACACACAACAACTGTCCAGTTATCCTAGCGCAATTTGTGAACAACCAGAAATTCGGTCTTTTGGTAACGTTTCTTTTCTGACACAGAAACCTCTTCAAATCAATCCAGCTAGCCTCAGTCGACGATTTGTGCAAGTTGCAATCACTAAATGTGCTCAGCTAATGAAGACGATATTTATTTGGTGGTAAGTTTTATAGAGTTCCTGATCAAGGTGAATTGGACACTATTGACAGTTAATCATATCTCTCTTCCCGTCGGTCTTTATTGAAAAAATGCACTGGACTGGAGTTTTATTTCTTTTAACTCCAGTCGATGACCTCCCCCCCCATCCCGACATGGAATTCTCTCTGTGTGGTAGTGGCTGAATATTCAGTCGTGCCTAATGCGAAGTCAAGAGGGAAGTTGCTACTAAGATTGCCAGGTAAGTCCGTGGTAAAACTTCAAATCTCGGTTGTGGCAAGAATGTACACTACTGTAGGGGTCTAAAACAAAGCGGAACTCAAGTCTGGTGCTTCTGTTCGGGAGAGACTGGCTGAAAAATTGAAGGGAATGCACGAGCCTTGGAACTTTTCGTTTCTTTCAAAGAAATACGGGATCTTTGAAATAAAAATAACCAGATTTCGAAGTCCAGCATTCTCATCACTAAATGCAACGTTAGAGGATGCTTTTTATTTATTACGGGTTATCGCAGAATCCAATGTTCGGAATTGTGGCGAAAACGTTCAAACTTGACTAGCAGGCTGAGTCTGACTGATTTACGCCTCAGCGAAAATCGGTAACTTGAACAACTAGAGATTATTTGATGCTCATGTGAACCATAGCGTTTGTTCGATTCATGAAATCAGTGATCAACATATAGACTGAATTGAAGCAAACTCAGCAGTTTGAACAAACGGCAGTGAACTTGGTTAGGTGATGGCCTTGTCAAACTCCCATGTACGTGTATGTACGTGGGTTTTTTGTTTAGACAGACGTTTGTGTGTATGCAATTCCGCGGTGAGTAAGCTGTTATTCTTTGTTGAACATCGGTGTGCTCCTTACTATATATTCATATTGTTCATTAGTGGTAGTTAGTGTACGTCTGTCACTATTTTGCTTATCCTCAGTACGGCAGAACACTCATTCAGCAAATGGAACATTGTGAATCGTGAGTGCAAAAGAGTCCTATCCACTGACCTGCTTAAGCTCGATTGGAACGGTTTCGAACTCAACAGATTATGCTTAGTAGTTTGTAAATTACTAACGATATTCACGACAAATTCGATCTTCTGCAACCTATTTCCTCTTCACTCGGACCTATTAGGTAAACTATTTGTCTGAACAAGGCCCGGACCGACAATCCATGTATTACGAGTGTAGTTACTGACTGTAAGGCTACCTGTAGGCACTGCGTGTACAGGCAACTGTAATGATTAATGCTTGGTTTCCTGACAACCCATTCAGTTAGGTTGATGTAGCCTATATCATCTCACCTGGAATTACTGAGTCTAAACAAGAACGAATCCGGTCAGTGAATTTCAATCAGAGATTCAACAGAAAATATGGACTATTCATTGTTTCACTCCATAGCTACTTCTGGTAATCTTCTTCAAAAGCTTTGTGATCGAACTGACGTTACCGAACGGAAAAGGATCAATGAGTACTCATCATAACTAGAACAAATAGAATATAACAGGGCGTGGGCAGATCACTGATCACTTGGCTTAGTCTCCCAGAGGAAATGGAGGCTCCCAGGCCCAGCAACACAATAGATACAACTGTAACACCCTTCGGTTTAGCGTTATATAGATGAAGGCGAAAGTGTTAGTTGTATGTTAACTGTGAAACTGATTAGCGTAAAATATTGACAATTATCGTAAGAACTGTGAACTCTGCAACTGCTCCAGCTTTCGACTATTTCCATGGGGAGCTCGAACACATCTCGTGAGTCCGATGGATGTTCTATTAGACAGCCTTCGGTTTCGTTTTATGCTTTGGCAAATTAAAGCATGCAACTGGTTAGCGGGAGTAAATACAGGTGACTAACAACATGACGGCGTCATTCATATAGATTACCTTGTTTTCTCCTGATTGCCTTTGAAATGTTGAAAAATCTGTCCGTGGAATCCCCGCTCATTGAACTCCAACAGATAATCAACTGGACTAGGGGAAACTCGTTATATAATACTCAGTGTTTTCTGTACAGCCATTTTCCGTTTGTGTAGTCAGTCATCAAGTCCCATCAAGCAATGTAGTATCCGTTAACATTGTGTTGTCCACATGATGAATAGATTGTGCATATTGAAAATTCAGAACTAAAAATTCCTTTTCACCCCACGTTGTGTTTAGTGTTATAATTTTTGAATAACAACATTTCATCAACGTCATATCTGTTACCGTTTTTAAGTTAAACACTGAATGCAACACTGGCGCAACGTAGACAAGGTGGATAGGTCGAACCACGTTTACTGGCACAATCGTCCACGCAGTGTGTCCGAGCGAAACAGGTTCAAATAGAGGAACTGGTTGGTTGCGGAAAAACAGTTCACAGTTTAAAGGGTAGAATGGTGCAGTAACTAATACGAAGGTGAACGATGATGACTAACCAGCACACGTGACATCCATGGCACTTATGTAGCTTAACAAAAATTTGAACCGGAAATCTGAGTGGCATTTGCTAAGGTCGGAATAAGTAAAGTGAGAATGTTCGTGGACTCAGTCATGTGCACACTCAAACAGTACGGTTTTAATCCTGAGGGGCATATATACGTCTACCGAATTACACACCATTGTTGAACCGGTTTTTTAAGGTAGGTACTGAAGACAGATATCTAGTGATATCGGGCTGGAGCGCCTCCATCATTGGAGAAGATTCAACCAGTTAGAACTGACGCACAAACTGCTGCAGACGGAATTGTGAACGATCAGCGCCAACGACTCCAAAACAGCAATCGACTTTTACGTCGAATTCGTCTCTGAGATTGTGACTAAATCGAGTTGTTTGAATGTTTATCACATTTGAACAAATGAGTTGCATGAAGAAAGGTAGTAGAACCTAGCAGCAGACTTGTCAGTCGAAACGTGAGAACGCCCGTCATCTAATATCAATCGTAAGTACCATTGTTCCTTCGTAAAAGGGTGGTGTTTTTTCAATACACTGAGATTGCCTAGAGTCACTCACACATCTGCTACGTGACAATTTAAGCAAATAGATGTGTATTGTTTAATCCATATTTTCATTCCGGAAGTTTTGTAGTAAGCGAGTTGATTGAACAACAAAATGAGAGCAGATCGATAGTGAATTCAGAGCGGAAACAGTCCACCATAGAGTTGAATGATTCCATACCTGCAGCACATCCAGGTGGATTGTTGAGATCTAGCTGATGTTTTCGGTTTACACTCTCGGTCATGTTAGCAGTACACTTGTTAAGTAAACCCATTCTTCGGGACGATAACGCAATAGTAAATAGAGTTCAAGAAGGATACATACTTCATGTGCACTACAGAATACAATTACCTTCTCGGTAACCACAATAATCGTAGCACTTATATAACCAGATCAAAAGAAAGGTGGACACGATCCAACAAATAAGTTCACTACTGAACCTAACTGCAGCAATGAAAATGTGCAGACCAGTTCCTAGTAGGGGACCGATATCGAGAATATCAGTAAAGACGAACATAATGCTGTTATTGAAGAGTAAACCAAAGAAATGTCTACAACCAGCTATCAGAATATTAGTCATCACCCCATCCAAGAAATAATATCTCGATTCACTTATGTGCACTTTTGGACGTAGGGTGTGTATACAGCTTACTGTTCCTGTAGTTTAGCTGCACGTTCTGCGTTTGCCTGTGCCCGCATATGTTGTACCTCAATAGGTTCTTGTCGCCTGCGGCGCAAGTAGAGCTCGTGTGTACCAACGCACAAGCTGAGTAGTATTCGGTTGTTGTTCACACTCGGTGAGAAAAGCGACAAAGTCTGTGACAAAGACAGAAAGAGGGTAACACAATCAATTCGCACTGTGGATTATTGTGATACAATATGCCCCACGCAAGAATACACACACAATTATTCATTTAATAAGTTTTTACTGATGAGTAGTCGGCGATTTGGTTTATTTTCAAGTTGACCATCAATCACATTTGATCGCAGCCTTCGCATTCAGATAGACTTCCCAGCCATCCTCTTTTCAGAAGAGGCTGGCTGGAGAGTCTATCTGAATGCGAAGGCTGCGATCAAATATGAGTGATGGTCAACTTGAAAATAATAAGTTTTTCTGGACAGTCTCACTAATCTCTCTATCCTTCCTCTTCATTGCGTGATTAACAAAAACAGAAGCGAAATCGATGAAATCGTCATCTGATGATCATTTGGAGCCCTCTGAGTTCCACTTATTGAAAACCGACCTCTTCAAGTGTACGTCGCCGCTATTGCTCACCGAGTCAATGACGTAGTGATCAAAGTACTTAGCTCAAGTTTCTCTGCTTGAATTTCATTGAGGCTAAACCTAGCTGATTTTCCCAGACAATGAGGAAACCAGTCAGAGTGAAAAGTTTTCATGGATAGCTGCTTCTTAAAATACTATACACACGGAAGTTGCATTCACTGTGGACATGGAAAGTAAAAACTGGAGGTCTGGGGCTGGCCACGCACCACAGAATGTCAACGACCCATACATCATAAGGTTCTCCATATTACAAGATTTTTATCTAGCTATGAAGATATTCAGCTGTATGACTTAGACATCACCCACAACTGTTCACAGCCCTCACAGTTCCATGGACTTTCCAACCGGTCTCCCTAGAAAAGAATGAAACCCAGTTATTCTGTATTTTCGACGAAAGACTTGCTAAAATTACTACGAGAATGGGTCAACCGTAAACAACTGTTAGTGGTGCTCAATTAATATTAACCAAAAATCCCCTACTTGTTACCAATAACATTCGGATATGTTATTTATGGTTGAAAATGTCATCTTTAACTTAAATGGTAATCCAAATGGAGATACTGTGAACTTGTGTACACAATCGGATGGACGGTTGCTCGTGTTACTCAGCCCTACTTGGTTTCAAGCGACTTCCGCAGGTCTAGCTGTCGACAGGAATGTTGGGTAGAATATCCGTGCACTACTTCTGACTGCCTACCACACTTACTGGCACAAAAATCCCAGAATGCACAGTCGACGATTGTTTGGGGGGTGACGACCCGAATATCAGCTTGAAATCCAAATGGATTTCTTTTGACTTATTAATCTGTCTGAAATCGTAGGGCAAACAATCAAAATGTCTGCCACAGGTGATCCAGTGAATGTTTTCTTCGATTCCTCCGCAATTTTACACATTGTCACGTATGAAATTGCAGTGTATATTGTTCATAAATTAAACAGCTGTAAGTTGGTTCGAGGACCAATAGTTGGGTATAAAAGTTGATACCGCTCCAACTAGCTGGTACTTCCCGGCCCACATTAAGTGGGCTGATCGTGTGAGCAATGCGGCTGTTCGCCGGCGCGTTTTCCCGAACGTTCGGGATGCGCGATCAATTGGTCAAGTAGTTACGTTGCACAGCTTGCGATGGTTGGGTCACGTGCTCCGTATGCCATCTGAGCGTTTACCGTACCGGGCATTATATACTGAGGCCACCAACAGTTGGGTAAAACCGCGTGGTGGTCAAGCAACAACGTGGTCACGAAATATGAAGACCTTGACTGCTCTATTGAGCAAAGTGGGCAGGCATCGCCTGCCTGGCTGGGGTCCTCGTGATCACTCGAACCGCTGGTTAGAGACGTTATCCGAGATGGCGGTTTGTCGCAGTCAATGGCGTACCTGTATCCATATCATTTCTAGTTCTTCCATTTAGTCTTCTTCAATCTTTGTTGTCCTTCGTAGTACTCTTTCCTTTTAGGATATTCCACGTCACTGTTGAGGTGAGCGGCGGCCTGAGCCACCTTTTGGTCAGGCTCATGGCTGTTTTGATGATGATGATGATGATGATGATGATGATGTCAGTGTACCTAAACATTCCAATTTAGACTTTCTGTTGCTCCTACAATTTCTCGATGAACCACTAGAGCATGTGAGTTGTCCGGTACAATAACACATTGGTAACATAAAAATTTTGTGATATTGTGGAATGAAAAACGTTTTAAGGATGTCGTGACGGTTTATATCTCAGGGTTACGACATAATAGCTTCCATCTAAAGTGAAGAGTGGTGAACAGCTAGCAGTCACTGTAAACCGCGTAAATTTTGAAAGAGAAAGATATCAGTACTTCCGCCTACGAAAGCGACGTAGATATGATTGTTTCGAAGTGTCTCAGTTTGTTAGCCGGAACTCGAAAACAATAGTTTAACAGTCTACTTGAGACAACATATCAGACGTTTGGAAGATGCGGTAAGACTGCTCTCCATTGATGCTTAGCTCAATAGTACAATCTCACTTTGAAGGAATTATTCAATCTTGTCAACTGGATGTCACTGAAAACTACAGTTGGTTAGAGTCTGTTGAAAGTTCCCACAGTTGTTGCTGTGAAAAGAATTCTTAACGAGTTATTGACATAGTAACCATTAAAGACCAAGTAAACCGGAGTTTTGCAACTCATGTTAGCGACGAATCCTTATTCATTAGTAATGACAAACATGCCAACACAAACGTCTATAGTAAGTTATTTCTTGAATATCAACACTTTATGAATTATGTTGTATCATTTGAATAAACAGCTGTCAGTATAACTGCATGAGCAACACATACAGAAAGCAGGTTGAATATCACAAGAGCTCTTACGCGACTTGATTTGTTAACGGGTTTAATGAAGAACTTTCGTCTTCTGAAAGACACTTTCGCTACCTCGCTCCATGGAAGTCCGACCTTTGGGTTCAATCTGAAATGGTTAAATAAAATAGATTCCGCCTCAAGAAAAAATCGTTAGACGATAGCATTTTCAAATCCCTCATTTACAAACGATTCTCAGAGCTATGACACTTATGGCGATCTTGTGCAACCTACAGCTTAAAATATGATAGCATCATGGAATGTACCGTTCAGCCGTTATTATAACTGACTGTTCCTTTTAACAAACCAATTTGTTGAGTTGAACACCTTTGTCGTAATTAGTGATATATGACAGGTTGAATTGATTGCATCGAGTGGAACATTACGCGTATTTGCAGTCATTCCGTATACAAAACACTGAGTTCTCTTGATCCAGTTCACAAATAGCTATAGAAGACATACATCGCAATAAGTTAACATTTTGTTTACTCTCTTCAGTCACGAACATAAAAAATTAGAATATATAGGACATGCGGTTAGCAACACAAT
>QNGE01005328.1:3607-45442 GCA_008508345.1 Paragonimus westermani | reverse complement strand
ATTTCCTTGTTGTTGGAGATTTCGCCGCGGTTTTACATGGCAATCTATGGCCAGCAACAAGGTGACGATGCAGAACTCTGTCTGTAACATTTCCCAGCATTTCAGACCTGATTATATGACACTTCGAAGGTTTGTTTGGTCTATCCATATGAAACCGGTTCGTCTAAAGAATGCCTGTAAAAACGCACGGATCGTTGTCGGCCAGAAGCAGATCTCCACGGAACACTACGGTGAGGACTTGGACGGTCAACTTAGAGGAAGAAGTTGTCTTATGAAATACCTTCACCCATTATTGAAACCTATCGTTAGCGACCAGTGCATCGTGTGTAGGGTTGGTACACACTAGTTCTTGTTGTCAGCCACCTCCAGTTTCCAGTACGAAGGNACGAAGGGATTCGAGTGTGAATCGCCAAGTACTATTTTACAGTACTTTAATGTGACAAGCAAAAGTAACTGAGAATCAGTTCACCTAGCACGCATAGGGCGCAATACATACGAATTTGGGTTTAATTAGTGGATTCACATAATTTTTCAAGTGAAGCGTCGACTCATAGAAATATCGGCGAGTTTTACGCAACCTGAGACGGTTAACAAGCGATTCGTGATGCATTGCAGTTTGAAAAGCGTCTGTGAATGTATTCCACAGGTTGGATGTATATAATACTTCCGTACACGACTGACTTACTACAGGCGCAAAGTTATACTACACCACAGCAAACGGCTTCGTGATTCATCACAATAGTGAACCATATTTCAGTTAAATAACAAAGTAACTGTTCGGTACAGTGTCAGAACTGTTTTATTAAAGGTGACCATATCCTCTTTCCCTTTTCAGCAAGTGTCCTTGATGTAAAATTGGCAGAATTTGTCCATTTTCCAAGTAATAATCCGGGAGACAAATGAGACCATCTAACCAAAAAAATACTCGAAGTTCTGTAAACATAATTCCTGTTGCAACGTTTACTAAAAAAATGTACAGAAACCAAGCTGCCTGACATGGTTGAACATCCTGTCAAAAATCCGATCCGGAATGAATGGCCAAGATGGACATCAGGTATCATCTCAAAGACCACAACAGGTCAGTATATGGTGAAGCTTGTCGGTGTATGTCATTCGAATAACTATTATTGCTGAAAAGGCTTTCGTACACTATGAAAACAATAAACCAGAGGAATTAGTCTTGGTAAATGTCACTGTCTCAAAGTAGCAGGTGTTTTAAAAGTTTTTGTTTCAAGGATCTGTTCAGAAGTGCGAAGTCCTTCGATAACGAACCAGGATAACAAATAAAGTACAATATTTCCAGCGAGGTAGGATACAAGTTTTGATAAGTTCCCTGTGCGAATGGTGCGCAGTGGAAGGGAGTTTAACACAGATGTGAGACGAAAATTTGACAACTTTGGCGAAGTCATCGGTAAAGAGAATAAGCCATGTCATGTAATTAGTAGCAGTTTTTAGATATTTACAAAGAATCGATCGGAGTGAGGGTTAATTATCTACATAGACGAGGCAGCAAGTACTAAAAATTCTTTCAAACTGATTGAATTTTGTGTTTGGAATCAGTGTGTTAACACATATTGAAGTGCTGAGAAGCGAACTGCCGGGTTCAAATCAAATTGATAGATCGGATAAACTGTTTAGCAGGGAGACAGAAGTAAACCTTGCTCGGTTTTTAAAGCCAAACATCAATTCGTCTACATAAGTGGTTACAAAAATCTCGTCACCATCTGCCATGGACTCAGTGTAAAGTGAAAAGAATAGAGAGAAGACGTTGCACCTTAAAGGACACTGGAGCCAGTGATGAGTGATGATAGGGCATGATCACTAAGTTTAGTAAAGAGGCCGTGAGAGCTGCGGTTTGAATTTCAGGCTTTCGGAGAACTTGAAGTTTTATTCCCCAACAACGTGTTCTAACGCATCGCTACTGTGTGGGATTTACACGCGGAGGATCACCGCTTTCCCATCATGAGATGACAGAATGGAGTGAACCAGGCAAGCAACGTCATCCAAAGCTCAGCGTGAAAAACGGTCGACAAACTCAACAGAGGCTGTGGGGCTCATCTTAACTTCAATTCTAGTGAGAATTAATCTTTCGTAAGCCTTAAACTCCGAAGACGTCCATGACATCGAAAAAAATTATCAGCTCCCTTCTTTATGAGTCAATGTAAGGTGAGCCGTTTTCCGACAGTCGACAGTTTTACACTGGGTGAAACATCCAGTGAGTGATAACCATTGAATAGTGTAAAAATTCAGTACATTTTCTAGTGTTGATGAGCGGTGAGCCGTCAGGCCGGCTTAGTTTGATGTACTCCAAGTAGGTAAGTTCTTTGAAAACGAGCAGTTTCCCAATGACACTGAAGAGATGAGTTGGGAAATAAAACTGCAATGGAGTTGAAAATGAGTCGTTCGATACACCAATACAAGTTTGACTGAGTGTACTCATCGGAATCAAGTTTCTTAACAGAGGGGCTCAGTTTAACTGACCCTTCCATGATCTGAGTTCTCACAACAGCTTGTCATTAGGCAGTACGTTGAAGTATGGCCAGTTCACACTAGCACAAAGCACTTTAAATTCACCGCCACAAATGTGGGATATTTTTCAGCACATGCTGTCTAACTGATCTCATAACTTTCTTGGGCTGAATTTCAGGTTACTGACCTTCCTGTGACCTTACGTTTAACAATTCAAGTTTTTTCGCAACTATTTCAAGTTATGAGATGGTCTGCGAAATTAAGTGTGCTTACGCATTCGTTACTCGATACGGCACCGGAGAAAACTCTCGACAGGGTTAAGGGGTCTAGCTGTGTTTATTTCGCTTGTGTCTGATTAATCAGCATCCTCCCACACAAAAGACTGTCTGCCTACAAACTGATGTCTTTTGGTCACAAACGTTTATACTAAAGAGCACCATGCTCGTGTCTTCAACCTAAAATATTGCATCAAGCCGAAAGACTACAAAACATCATTTCTTTATTCAGTCCTTATGCAGTGACTCACTTTTCCCCCCAGCCTTAACAATACTGTAAGCCAGCATTATCTCACATGAGTTCTTCAGTGTGAATTCTTACCATACATTCGAATATTAGTGATTGAAAAATTAGTATCGCATCATGGACCTCAGTTCGAAAAACATCCGGCAATGTGTACTGACGGCAATCCTTATTCATTCTGTTAGTGTTCTTGACATCCGTATTGATCTACGAACTCTACTGATTCAGCTATAAAATTCCGCAAGTCAAGTATTGTTTCTTTGTTGTATTCAAAGCTAAGTGTTGTTTTTATATCATTATACTAAGCTATACGTGAGCTGATCAAAACGGTTGTAATGAACAAAACCGTCGGCAAATTCCAATACTGAATGCATGGATTAACAAGCGATATTCTACTAAATCATCAGGTGAATCTAGCAGTATAGGTAATTTTTGCCGATCAAAAACTGGCTTCCTGTTCTTTACACGACTGTCTGTTCTATTCACTGGTTACAGAACTGAATTCGTTTGTCACAGTCAACCAGGGTTCTGTTGGTTTTGACTCCAAGTGCAAAAACGAAAATGGTATTAAGTGGTGGAATCTTGAACGACTGAACGAAATTGCCACAAGGGTCCACCGTTTCCTATTTGGATTAATGTAATGGATTATTGGTATGTGAGAAATACTTCAAACTACCAAGTTTGAAAAGTTGAGCTTATAAGGAACCAAATGTTTTACTTTTGTAACCTTTTATATCACAGTACGGTTGACGATTTCGGGAACACAAAAATGAAATTAGTTTTCAAATCAGTGAGGCCGTTCAGTGCAAGGGGATGTCATGGTTATAACTTGAGCCAGACAAAGGAAATCGAAGGAAAATATTGCAGATCCAACAGGGTTTCGTCGGTAAAATTTGGTGTGGCATTCTGGTGGAAGTAATGCTTGAAAACACAATGCAATAATCATGCAAACTTCCTCTGGTTGTTTAGCTCATATTTAACGGAGAATTTATGAAAAGCCAGATTTCGCTTGTGACTTGGCACGCATTCAGATGTGTTGCAAGAAATCGGTGTTTGCAGATGTTCTTTGAAGCAACCAGTGGCACTTAAACTGATACTTGACTAAAGCTCTATGCAAAGGGGCTCGGTGTACGAATATTGTCCACTGTGTGCGTGCTTCCTCACGTTGACATCTCTGGATGTGTGGGATTCTATATGCAGCTAATATGACATATCATAAGGCATTTTAATCAAATCAACCGAACTGCTGCACTCACAACGTGTGTTTAAACTTTTTGGTCAGAAGCACTGGAAAAACGTGGAAAACAAACTGAACTGCACTCAAGCCCTAACCTTTAATCAGACAAAACATGACTGAAAATATGAAGGTGCAATATCACTTACACATAAGTATTTATATACAACACGTAAAAATCGTCATGAAAAGACGTTACCGAATCACCGAATCCGTCTTGCATGGCTGTGGACACAAAGGTAGAAGCAGATCTTTGTGCAGTGAGAATCTGCAAGTCGTAATTCGAAGTTTGAGTAGCTGACAGTTAATTATATGATCGCTTCAACTTCGCGTCCCTCAGGTCAAGCCAAGAGTAGGACTTGTAGTCATCGGACTGGCATAGGGGACAAGCTTTGTACAACTCATATCTGTATATAGCTTTCGTATTCATGAAGTAATTTTTAGACAGTCATTTTGAGAATGAAGTACAAGGCTTGAGTTTCGTCCTTATCAAGGCTAATTAGTAGTGCATATTTTAGTCAAGACAAAAGTTGGTATGAGACAGCTATTTTCAGTTGACCCTAGACAAAGCACATTAGGTGCCGTAATAGCTAAATAGTCAGCCACATTCGTTCGTGAATAGTGTTCAGCTCATTCAGTGATCCTCATGGGAGACACGGTGCCTAGTATGCTGACTTTAATCCTATCGAGGTGGTCGGGCAGCATGATCACAAGTAGCTGTCGCCATGATTAGACAGAATTCACCGGTCATAACGACTGAGTTGTTAGTGACACTGTAGTCATGACAGTTCCGTCATGAGAGCGTGGTCAGAGTTCACATTGTGTTCGTGATAGGACCACACATTGATGATTAGGTTCTCTGAAGTGAAACATGAACCTAATATGTACGTTCCTGTGATGCTGGTTGGAAGTTCACTTAAAAGAGAAATTTGCAGTTTGTTCTACATGACACTCAAAAACAACGGCTGATTTTCCGGCTGTCTAGTTGCGATGAAGAATTGATTTGGATTGACCAACAAAATAACCAGCTCATGTAAAGAAATTTCTATCGAGTATTTCGTTTGATAGAGATAATTCTCAACTTGCATCAATGAACAAGACAGCGAAGGTGTTGTCACATTTCTATCAACTACATTAATTTGTCTATTTCTTGTGGCTTGTGAGCGTGGCAACCGGAGTGGAATTGGTGACTTATTTATCCGTCAATAGTGAATAGTTCTATAAACATACCATCTGAAATTATGGGAAGATTTGGCTAGTAAATAAAGAAGATAATGAAAGAGAACGTTTAAAAACTTCTACATCCAACAGGTTGGATTCAGTACACTGGCCAATTGGACACAGTTGACTGGTTACGACAGCATGCACCAGAATGCGAAATTTTGTCAGTCATGCATAAGCCAATGAGCGATGTTCAGTACAAGATAAACTGACTCTGTGCATCCATTTCGGTGTGTATCTCACTTACTGCGTCCAACAAGGGCGTATAAAACCGACGGCTCAGTGGGAGTGGAATCTGCTCGTAACGCGAAAATCGCCTGTTCAATTCTCTGTCTGGTTTCGAGTACATACAGAGCAATCCGATTACAGTGTGCTGGGTGTAGCAGTAGACAACAATTCGGTGTTCAACGTATTCACAACTTCCGAAAAAGAAATGTCGCCAGAGCGCTTCATGCAACTGACTTTTGGTCCAACTGATAAGTATTAAATCACCAATTCTGTCAAACCAGTTAGCAGTAACGTAGGTTCACAGACGAGCGATAGCATTTTTAGGTTTGAACGTTTATTGTTTGCGCAATTCCATCAGAGCAGTTTAACTTGTGGATCCTCTAAGGAATCACCAGAATGACAGATTCCTGCCTTGGTTTCTACCTTGGTTACGGTACGTTTCTGTTAGTCTCTCTGTTGTCCTCATCCTGTACGTGTTCACGATTATTATCCATCTGATAGGTCCTGTTGGACAATACCATGAGATTTGTCATTGGAAGCCTTTTGCATCAAATCAACGTAGATAGATCGTTCAATGGTGACTGGAAAATGTTCTTTTACTTCTGATTTATCTGTTAACACCAGAAGCCTTGATCTCGGTAAATCTTTCAACTGAACATTATGACATGCTCACAGAACCCGTTCGGGCAATATAAACCGTAAAATCAGCTGTGATTGTTTGATCGATACCCAACACGTCGTCTGACAATCGGGGTTTTTGATAATTAGCAACCAACTGTACTTAGTAGCACACGACGCAAGTCGAACAGGGTCAAATCTACGAGGTGCCTGCTGTTTAACATAGCGTATGAATAACAAGTCTGCACACCATCTCACAACAAACCAAGTCATGTTTAACCCTCGTTCATTCCGGGATTCTTTCAACGCGTTACAACTGCTTCCACCAACTCCCAGATGAGACCAACATTGGTTACACGATTTCCCTGTCCATACATATTCTATATATTGCTATTGTCGTGTGATCACATATTCCAGATGAGACCCACGTGTGAAAAGTCAGGGCTTCGGCTGGATTCGAACCAATGACGGACACAGCATGCCTCAACGCTGCAAAAGCTTTACCAACTGAGCTAAGAAGCCGAACCAGTAGCTCGGAAATTTCACACATGGACTCTGTTACCCACCAGTCCCAATGTCTCATATGGAATCCACCAAATGATTTAGGGGATCGACTGCCCTATCAGGATTTTTCAAACAATTCACACTGGATTCCATCAACGTCATTGCTGAGCATAGGAATTGTATTACTAATGAGTAATGTTTGTTGTAACATTCCGTGTATCTTCAAGCACCGTTATATTGTGTTTTACTTGTCTCTTCACGTCAACACAATTAGTCCAAAAGTAAATAATCTCTCATTGTAGGTGGTTCTGTGCCCTAGTCGCCATTCCATTATGGACAGTATATCTCATATGAAACAAACGATCCAAACTAGGATATTGTATTGGTTACACCAACCAACTATTCTCATAAATTGGTTGAAAATAACGTGGACGCACTGATAAACAGCATTTTTGCAAAGCTTGAGTTCCTGTAGAAAGCTCTAACGAGTGGAACAGACCAGTAAACAGCGTGTGTTCAACCTGTACATTAATAAACTAGAACGGCAGTATCCACAGCGCATCATATATGAGTAGTTTATAGTTGTGTTTATATAATTAGCATATCTGTTCTTCAAGGTATTTTCACGTAATCAAAGCAGGAGTTAATGTTAGGTTCAAACGCTTAAGATATGTGCATAGGAATAAGTGAACCAACACCGGGAACAAATCCGATGTGTGACGGGCACAGCAAGGTACACCAGAATACATAGTTTGTGGAAATATATTTAATTCTATCTTACTTCCGAGATCGTTCTCGTAATTCTCCAGCTTTATCCACTCCATTCTCTCCGTACTTTTAATCACAGTCCAGTAACCCAGGTTTTACTGCAGCCACTAAATTCTCCAACAGATAAGTTGGCGCATACACTGATTTCTACGCAAGCAAGAAAAGATGGAATCCTTATAAATACTCTCTCTCTACTGGTCGGACAGTAAAACTTGTTAGATGGCTCGTGAAAAGGAAAACTGAATGGAACTCAACTAGGTAGCCTGAAGCTTGCTAATATCTGGATTCATGTACGTTACAATCCAGGCCTAGTCTCCGAGGCCTCAACCAAGAAGTATTCCCACAGTGTGAGAATCTTTCTAATTCCTAATCGTGGTTGTACTATCCATTCGACCGTGAACATCGAGTAAGACTCACTATGCCTTTGACCAAGATGTACCTAGAGGTAATTTCCTCTAAATGGGCCCATCGTTGAAAATGCATTAAGTCAACCTGTCGACAAGCGCAACCGGTAGCATGTCAGCAATAGACATCGAATCTTCAGAAATGGTGTTGGCATCGTCCAGAAACTGACTGTCGAACGCCACTCAGCGGTACAGCATCGTATGATTATTGTGCTGAATGCGAACTATCAGTCGACCAAGATTATTCAAGTAAATAGACTTACGAACTGTTCTTTTGTCTACTAAGCTGGTATCTGAGCCATAGCTTTCCAAAGCAGATCACTATGTGAATAGCTGAACAGGTGCAAGGCTTAAAACAGCACCATTTGTACTAGCATAAATTAAACCGCACTGAACGGTCTCATCATCCGTCCTCGGTGCACATGGTGGCAGGTCGTCATGCGTTAGTTTAATGATGTTCGCCCCAGTCGAATTGTAGACATATAACGCAGACTCTAGATGACATGGCTAAGTGATTAACCCACAAACAATAAAGGCAACCTATATTGGGTTCAACGGTGATCCGATGATTATTTAAAGACTGAAAATCAAAACGTACACAGTCAGATGCGTAACGAGATTGATCTCGAACTCTGTCCTAATTGGAGAAGGTTCAGCTAATCAGAGCTCGCACACAAGCCACTGCAGAAGGAATCGTGATAGATCGGTGAAACCAGTCAAGAACAGCGATCAGCTACTGTTTATATGCGTATCAGATTCAAACGACCGAGTTGCTTGATGCATGGTAGTAAAACGAAGCACAGAAGTGACAGCAGTGAAATAAACAAAAAAAGAGGACTGTTCGTTTATTCCGATTACTTTGGATTCATGTTTACGAACAGCGTTAATCGAACAGCCTAGTGGAACGTCACTAGCAGATAGACCGCCATCCTAGTTCCTGCGTAAGTGATCGTATCAGTCCATTTTGGCAAAGGGCTCAAGGATAAAATGCTGAACTTGGTGGAATGCTATTAAGAATATTTTGGGTATCCTGCTGGAACTGGCTAGGTAAGTATGATCTTCAGCCGGAATAAACGGACTATTGCTGGAAACGAAAAATCTAGTTCCCTGTATGCCGATCGAAATTGCCTGAATTTGTGAAAGAGGGGGTAATCCGTCACACTGATCACCAAACTTAATGCGGAAGTAGTTACTGGGAGCGACTAGAGCAAATAGCTCACGAAAACCATTAAACAGGAAGTGTCACTTCACATGCATGAACTCACGGTTCATGTATTTGTTTTGCACCGGGACTGTTGAATGTGTGCATTTATTATGTCATGCACGTGAATGTTGCTATTGGCTGTTAATCTGGAGTTCATATCACCTGTTTCCGGTTGGTAAATGGATGTGTCGCGCCGATGGAATTCTTGGTTAGTTCTTTGTCAATGTGCTGCCTACATCGGAACACTCCGACCCTGCTTGACTGATATCGATCAGAGATGCAAACGACCAGAGTTTTTACATCTGCTAAGCACTGCCAATAAAACATGTCCTAAACGGAAAACTTGGTGTTACCTACAAAGCATTGGTTTTTGAGACCGAGGAATTCGGACAGCCAATTCGATTTGGTTAGTTGACCAATTAGGAAACGTACAAAACACCCTGACAAAGATTGGGATAAAGATATCAATCATATCGCTGACCAATTACTGAAAAACAGCTAAAGATTGATTTCGCGATTGTCACAAGTGATGAGAATATGAATTGGCAAACGTGAATTGTTATTTTTTTAAAATCGATGATGCAACTGTCTTTATAACGGTTTTCCCCTCCGCTACTCTTAGAAGAGTCAGGTCCAACGGGATGAGCAAAATGAGACACCATTTCCTCGGCAATATTCACATGTGACCTATTCAGAACTACGTATGAACCCACACATACTCCATATCTGAACCTCAGCTGTTAGTGAACATGATAGAAAAAGTAGATATAAAATGTTGAGTTCAAAGTGAGCATCACCCACACTTGATCGCAACCTTCGCAACCAGGTAATAGTTCCGGCTAGCCGATTTCAGTCATGCTTATTTCAAGGTTACTGACGATGTGTTCAACATGCTAGCCTCACAGACACGAGGTTCAGAGTGGAGACTCCGATCTGGCAAGGATATGCAATACTGATGAGCTGTAACAAGAGTGAAACTCGAGTTTAGTGCTTCCATTTGAAGTAGACTGGTCAAAAGGCTTGTCTGAATGCGAAGACTGTGATCAACTGTGGGTAATGTTCACTTTAAAATAACCGAAATGTACGAATTCCTATCGCTGAAAAAATGTTAACTTGATTTAAAACGGTTGAAACCACAGACCTGCAAGTTCAAACAGAAGAAATATCCACTGTGAGATGTAAAAATTCGTTTACTTGCTTTAATCACGAACTTGAAACATTAGAATATATAGGACGTGAAGATAGCAGCAACAGCGGAATGGGTCAGCGATTGGGTTCAAATGAAAAGACGATTACCATAAGTTTTAGAAGAGGAAAACTACGTGAACCAACAGTTTATACACCCATGTGTCCATAGGAGAGTACTGAGTAAAATTCTTTGCAAGATGCATTTAATTTAGGATTATGGTTTGGCAACAATATGTGAAACCAGTTGGCGTGGTCTACCGATGACTTGTTCCCCTGACCATCTTTGCAATGGATGGGGTAGGATCCCGACTCACTCGTTCTATTGCCACTGCCTGTTGCATGGTCCAGCACATCAACCACTTAGGCAAATGTAATTGATGGCAGTCGTTGTTTCATGTAAACCCAATTGTTGAACGTTTCTGCGGTTGTTGCTATCCTGACACCCCATATGATCTAATGTCTTACGTTCGTCATTGAACCAACTAAACGAAATTTTAACATCTAGCTATATGTCTTCTAGTGTTATCGGTGAATCCCAGACCCATTCAGCAAATTAACTACTTCCTCAGTGGGTAGTCACAAACATTGATTGCAAACTGTCAGTGATTCTGATTCCACTTAAGATGAAAAAGGATCAAAGTTTAGTCGAAGGATTTAGGATGATGTAAATGGCAGAAGTGGTCACCGATGAAGGATGACAGAAAATTCGCTCTTGCTGCAACCTAATGACCCTTAATTTTCGGAAGAGTTGGCAACCGGACATGAAACTTGCAAAGAAACTGTCTACAGATTTATAGCAAACAGAAAACAACGTTAGATCCCTATTGTGGATTCCACTAGCCATTAGGCTACTAAGTGAATACTGTTAGTGACGTAGTCTGAGGATTAGAAGGGTCACACGGGGAGTCAGTTGCGCATGCCATGAAAGTCATGCAAAGGAGATTTTGATCATAATATGTGGGAATGACTTTCCAGGTGTATGACAGGCTGTGTTGCAACTAGTCAGTTGATCTCTCTCAATAATTAAATGCTCCGTCCATTTTTTGAATCACCTTAGCTTCCTTAGGTCCTTGAGTTAATAGTGTACTTTCTTTTGAGGCAAAATTGTTAACCCCAAACGAGCCTGTCCGGAGGTTACCGATTCCACTTCTGTCTTGACATGACCTATTGGTTTCAAATCAAAGCACTGGATCGCGTCATGGTTACGTAGTTATCCATTAACTTATAAACATATCACCACAACTAAACAGACATTGCAATCCAAAAAATGTTTTATATACAACACAGTTTTTAATTGGGGTGTTTATTATCCTGGAATTTCAAAACTACGTCCACCCAAAGTTAGTCTAAGAAAATTATTCATCGGATAATCAGCATATGAGTCCAAAGGAATTTGAGAGATTTAACTGTAGGGTTATTCAGCATACCTCTTAGTTTAACACCACTTTGGTAACGCAAATAACAACCCAGTTCCGCCTGGATATGTAGGCAACTTATTCGTGATTTATACATCGTGTACGTTGTCTTGTGCTTTCCTCTTCTATTCTTTTCTGGTTTAATATGCTAATCAATAATTCCTCCAATTCGACTGAGTAGCTCGTTTTTCAGTCATGTGAATTTGTGTCACTAATTTACTAATTTTAATGGCTATTGTGTTTCAAATTTATTAAAGCTCAGCTCAGTCCATCATTAGTGGTTAGCTTTCGAACCTGTAGTCTGGTGGAAAATCGTCTGGTCCACCCTCTTGCGGAAGTCTACCAAGTTGAAACCTGGTCGTGGGATTTCGGTCGATTTCCTGGCCTGCGTAGTATTAATGAGACCCAATAAGGTGACACCTTACTGGCGGTGACCTGAGCAGACCGTCTGAAAACGCGAATTGACAATTCGCCTGTCTTCTTTGACATTAATCTACCTGTAATCAACGCGTATGTCATTACTTCTGGAGTATCTCTCACATTCGAGATATTACCTGCCAATTATTGTGACTAGTGCTGCAAATCCCGTCCGCTTGCTTTCAAACTAGAGATAAACATGAATCTTTTCAAAAAAATGGGCGGTACCGTTGGTTTAAATTTGCTAATTTAACTTTGTTTTCCGACATTTGATAACTAATCAACTGCTTTGTTAATTAACTAGGCAATATGTTTGTAATGTGTGTTTGTCGAATTTGAGCGGTTATCCGTTTCCACCTATATTAACGTCTGAGTTATTTAGTTAATATGATCTTCTCTTAGGTTGGATTTTTGCATTAGATTAGAATTCTTTGTAAACTTGAGCTGTATATCACGTAGCTAACCCCCAGCCATTGACTCTCCTGTCAGTTGAAGCAATTTTAGGTGTTGTTCATCCCTACCTAAGTAGATTACATTTTGTATGTGTTGATTTTATATTACTTAACAGTCAGGTACAGTTTCGCCTAGACAAGCAAGATAACTGCGTCTGTTCGAACATTCCTATTTATTTGGGGATTATCTGGTTAATGGAGGCGGATGATATTTGCAATTTTTTCCCCAGTTTTCTACTCAGTTTATCTTTATGTGTGCCAAATATCCGTGCATGTTATTTGCATGAGTCGTTATAGTTACAAGAACAGACAGTGTTTTTAGCAGACTGAGTTGATTAACTCAATTTTTTATTCAGAGTTATCTGCGTAGGTTTGCATTAATTAAGATGTAATTCACTCTGTTCCTGTATGTCGCCAATTCACAATTCGATTCGTGCATTGTTAGTTTGACGTCTCTCACTCTGTACTGCATCATGTACCGGAGCGGTAACATCACATAATGTCGGCGCACTAAACCTGTGTTCCATTGTTGTACGCAGTTTGATAAAGTGGTTTTGACTGGGTAACATAATTTTGACAGTCCCCTTTATATGAAGCGAACAGAAAAATGTGACTTGACACGATTTAGGCTCAGGCAGATTTCAATGCACTCCACTGATGTTTACTTAAGGCGAGCTAAAATACAAAATTTCTAACCACAAAACAATCACAAAAGATCAAAGATCAATACCAGTTCGGCACCATCAACCTCACAAACAGTTGTTGTGTGATTTGGAATTTTGTACATTTTAACTCCCCTCAAGTAGACACCAGCAGAGATTCAGCGAAATCTTATTGAGCATAAGTCGCATCATGTCAGTCTTTTGTCTGCTCTATTCAAACAAACAACGGGAAATGGCTGTGTCAAATCCTTCCTTCTTCGTTCCCCCTGAAAATGTGACTCATTCTAGTAGCTCTGAAACTGTTGTAAGTACTTTACACTTATTTAATCATGATTATTAAACGGATGATTCAACCAACTATGCAGTTTAAATGCTCTTTAATCCTAAATATACATTGCATCTTCCTGTCTCGTGTTTATGCGAACCGAATTTCCACTAGAGGTGTAGTTGATTAGAAGAATCATGACTCTAATGACAACCAAAAAATAAGAACAAATTAATCACGTTGTCTGGTTAAGTGAAATTCATACGGACACCCTATTTATCCTGGCATATTACACCTTTTTATAGACAGCCACGTTTTTGAGGGACATTCCTTGGTTTATTTAACGCCACGACTGATTCGTTTCGTTTGTTTTCAATGAGTAATCTCTGGTATTGCTGTAATGAGAGAGAAACTGTATAGAACGTTCTGAAATGAGCGCTGTGTATTTTATCCCTGTTTCTCACTTTCACAGATGACGACAGCCCCAACTGAAGATGAACGTTTGATCAGAACAGCCTTGTTGCTATAAACGGGCCTCTTTGTTTTGATCCGATGATGATTGTACACAATTTTGCTTCGTGACCCTTGCTACAGTATACGTGCTCGTCACTGCTTGCACTGTTCTCGTATTGTGTGGAATGTGTTGCTGGAGGTGTGCGAGTACTTGCCTTTCCGCAACTCATCATTGTGCTTTGTCCGTTACAGTTTTTGAGTGTCTCCGCTAGAGACCGTCAATTGTCGATTACAAGCGTATTATATTGCAATGGATCTGGACATGTAAGCTTACGCAGGAGCTCAAAATAACCTTAGGCTCATTTAGGAAAGCTTAGAGGAATCGAAGTTGCTACTCTGTTTTACGGTTTGCTTTAAAGAGAAAATCGGATGAAAGCTTCACGTCAGTGATGATAAATGAGCGCCGACCTAATTGTGGCGTTGGCTCCCACGAAAAAGACTATGCTCAACTCGGAAACCAAAATAAATCTTCTGATTGTGTGGATTAATTAAACATTTGTGGTTATCGCAACAACGCGTCATGCAATTCATTTCTACATAGCCTTCCATACAGAACTTTTCCCGAAACATGGTAAAGAGCCGGAAAACATGTGCGTTTTACCTAGTGTGTTGTGACTGAAATTAACGTGTTTGCTGCCTGGCTAACAGTGCGCAAGCTTTATGCATTGCGTCAGTGGTGGATCACACAAAAATGCTTACACGTGTTCCATATGAAGGTATACAAAAATTTGGGTTCTCAGCTGACTCCTTCGAATGAAATCGTTTTGAATGAAATTTGACATCCTTGTGTAAACTTTCACGTCAACAGAATTCCGGAAAAGAATCAAATTCATCCCGATTTCTTTTAGGTCAAGTTTAGCGCAAATATTGATAATTATAAAAATACTTTAACATTATCTACCCCTTTTCTGAAGAGTAGCGAGTTTAAGTGCTTTATCTGCCTGTGAACCTGAACGGGAAAATTTTCTTAATCCGCATTACTAACATGTCAATCACAAAATTAATGCGTTCTCACGCATGCCTTAATTGATTTTGACTCCGATTTCCGGGTCACAACCGCTTACCAACTTTAGTTTTATATAAACCTTCCAGAATAAACAGCTAAACCTGTCGTTCGGTGGACGGATTTCCAAAACGAACGTAAACGTAGGTCACGGCATTTCTGTGGAATATGCCACTTGAAGGTGTGATTGACAACTGAAGAGGGTTATTTTTCCTATAAAAGTCGTATTCCTGCTTATGAATGAGATTTTTTGGGGTTATCTGTGAATCCGTCAGCATATGAACCACTACGTCAAGGTGCTTCTGTACGTCTTGATTTTCAACACTGGAGGGAATGTCTTGGCCGACATACCCGAAAGGGGGCCCCAGTGTGGAGCTGGCATGCTATCGTTCGATCCTAGTGGAAACATCATTTCTCATGAAGGTTATTCAGCGGGTGCGCAATATGGTCCGATGAAGTGTTTCTGGTTTATCCACGTACGACCCGGAAATGGGATTCTGGTACAGTCCGTAACTTTCGATCTGGCCAGTGGAGAGCAGTCGTGTGAGAAAGATTACTTAGCTGCCTACGAAGCAGATCCCAACGCGGCTGAAGGAAACTCGTCTTCATTGACTCAAGTGTTTACCAAAGAGATAGGACGTCACTGTGGACAGCGACCAGTACGTTTCGTAACCAGTTCGAATCGCTTGTTACTGGTTTGGAAGTCGCAAATTTCCGGAACTAATCAAGGTTTCAAACTACGTTATTCCTCCGTGGAACGTGCGTTGGCTGATCAGCTGAAAGAAAATAACCTGGAAAAAACATGTAACCCTTCATATGAATGGCCATGTCCTTCTGTCTCAAATCTGTCCAAAATCTGTACACTGAAAAACTGGCGATGCGATGGCTTTGAAGACTGTCCCGATGCGACGGATGAACAAGGTTGTCTTTCAAGTCGTCGGCGATCCAGGACACGTTCGAGAAATTTGGACAAACGTTCGATTGAGGATGATACAGACGATTGGGGTCGTGTTGTGAACGGACAGGAGGCCAGACAAGGGTCATGGCCATTCATAATATCTCTCCGTATGGCTGCCAATGGTGGACATGTGTGTGGTGGTAGCTTGATCAGTGCACAATGGGTATTGACTGCAGCACACTGTGTGCAACCCATGCCGGATCCAAATCAATGGTATGTTGATTTAGGGCGATACTACAAAGATAGTGGGGGTGCCGAAGTACAACGTCTACGTGTGTCCACAGTGTTCATCTACCCGTATTATGATCCTAGTCGAATTGTCAACGATATTGCCCTGCTGCAATTGGCCACACCAGCCAATCTGAACACTGGCTATGTGCGATTAGCTCCAGTAGTTCGCAGTGCATCTGTGGCGTCTGCGATCGTAGCTAACACACAATGCTTAGTTGCTGGCTGGGGTGACACGCGAAATACCGGCTCCAATTCCGTGTTGAGACAAGCAACGTTGCCGGTCATTGACTTTAGTTTGTGTAGTTCGTGGTACAGCACATTGACGTCAGTCAGCTTTTGCGCTGGTTATGAACAAGGCGGGGTGGATGCTTGTCAAGGTGACAGCGGTGGACCTTTGTTGTGTCACGTTGGTGGTCAAACAGTACAAGCAGGAATCGTATCTTGGGGGAGTGACTGCGCACAACCAAGGCAGCCAGGCGTGTATACAAATGTTGCGGCTTTTGTGAATTGGTTCTCCAGTGTACTATGAAAACTCTGTTAACTGTCAGCTTTATAAAGCTATTTGCATTTTCGCTTTGTTATCCTATTCTAGTGTAGAGGGTACTTCGAAAATGGCCCGCCCGATTGCCACAGAATTGACAATATTCCCGAGAAATATCGTTAGAAGTTTGATAAACTGTCCTAACTAGATAATAAACGGAACAACTATCTTAAATTACGTCGCATTTTAGCTGTTATACTGGTAAAGCTTTTTCGAATGGTTTGCGAAATGAGTAAACTATTCATAATTGATTTTCTGGATAAGCGGATGCATATCGTAACTGAAAGCAAGCTCCTTACGGGTCTGATAGATGACCAGTTTAACGGAATTCAGTGGGCGAAACTTAATTTAGGAGCCGTAACTGTCAGTTTTCAGGAGAACTATCTGTGAGCCTCAAGTTGCTCATATTTGTTGGGCTTGTAGTGTCTAGAGTGAGCCTGCTTGAGTAAGAGAATAAGGTCTATTCAATATTTCTACGCAGGCTACATCAAGTAAACTGGTATGAAACGGTAAGAGTCAATGTGTTTTACATGGTATAATTCCACAATTACGGTCGCTGAAAGCAAGTAATTCTCGAAGAAGTGCCTACCGCAGAACTTCTTTAAAATTTAACCGTGATAAATAAATAGAGATCCAGCTTGGCAGGATTTTTGCACATATTTCTAAAAACAGAGGGTCATTTAAATTTCTTCTCAGCTATGGATGAACAAATAAACTGAGACGTGTCAAATAAAAGTGAATATGTAGAGTTGGAAAGATTCATCTGAACAGATTTGTGGTGAGCAATAATATGCCGCAAAACGCCAATTCTTCAGGGGTTTACTGAAATACGATCACAATAGAAATGTGTCTGAGTGACTTTGTCTAGTATATTGTGTCCTCTTAAAGGAGTAGATAAAAATCAGTGAAAGGCAGTTCCATAGGGTTAGGGGTACACATGCGGTACTGATGTGGTAGGTAAGATTTGGGAAGG
Organism: Paragonimus westermani; assembly: GCA_008508345.1. Taxonomy (NCBI): domain Eukaryota; kingdom Metazoa; phylum Platyhelminthes; class Trematoda; order Plagiorchiida; family Troglotrematidae; genus Paragonimus; species Paragonimus westermani. The sequence goes on along the minus strand of QNGE01005328.1, from coordinate 27,655 downwards.
TTTTGGAAACATAAATGATAAATTTATGACTTTTGCATCTTAATCGCCTCACTAAGTAATCGAGTAGACTTGGGAAGCAAAGTGAGACCGGTAGCGGTTTACTACAAGGATATCAGAAAGTAAGTTCTTGTTAAGTGGAAAGAAAGCTTCAGTTAGCAGAAGAGTAACAATATTGATGTCTCTTACAGAGTGCAGACAGAAAATCCAAACATTTGAGAATGTTAATTAGGTTGGAAAAATCAATAATCAGGGTGATTCAACTTATAAAAAACGTACCCCGCAAAACCAATGGTGATGTAGTCAGGATGAAACCCTCCAAACACACCACTATGAGTACGTTCTATAGGAACACTTTGAACGGTAGTCAAAATAAGGTGAGATAGAAAGCCAGAGGCAAGATCGCATATTTAAGAAATTATGAGATAGTTTGTACAGTGAAAAAGATCGAGCTATAATGGAAGGTAAACCGCATTTGATTGATAAGGAATAGTGGTTGTCATCTATAAGGGAATGCAAACGTGGAAATGTACGTATGATTTCAATAGTGAATTGCGGAGATCACGAGATATTGGCGACTTAAAACTGTGACGTTTGAAACAGTGATCAAAACCATTCTTGTCACATACGTTACTTTGTTCATTACAATGGACTGGTGCATATCAACATAACGTTTACGTTTATAGTGTGGGTTGGACGAACCGTTTGCAACGTTCTTAGTCCGCAACGATCATGTGAGAGTAAAATGAGAGTCGGTGGGACGTGACCCTAAAGGTGATACAAATGTCATGTATGTGTGGTTGTCTTAAATATGGTTTGCAAACTATAAGCAGCCACTTAAATTAATGTAATAGCACTTGAGTTTGAGAGTACTTCACTGGGATAAACTCCACGTTATCTCATTTGGCAGGCAAATAGAATATACCATATAAACGTATTCTTTTGTACATTTAAAAAACGAACAATGGCAGGGCTAGTCATCAAACTTGACCTACTGTACATAAATCAGGGTTGGTTTATTGGCGGGGATAGTGACTGTGTTAGCATGTCTTCCTTTCGAGAGAAGTGGACGATACGGATTGATAGCATAGCTTCCCTGAAAATGAACGTATCTGGGTTTTGGATATCCAACAGCACAGTGCACGAAGTGACTGGGTCAGCTAATCCACCCGTACCGAAGATAAGTTTGACAATCAGAGAGGCCTAGTTCTGACTCAGCCTTCTCGACGTCGTCGCGTCTGACAACCATACAGAGCTATAATCAGCTATCCACTGTCATGAATTCTTGTTGGTCCTACCAACTCAACCAAGACCACAAGTGGATTTGTAAATTAAACGGGATAAAAGTGCTTGAACCCACCTTGAGAGGGAAAATTAACAATCACAAAATTTGACAGTTTTGTAACCGCGCCTACTTCAGCATCATAACTAGCACCCGTTCAGATCTCATCCGAAAGAGATTGTTTTCTGGAAGCAATGTTAATTGCATTTTTGACAACTTATTGCTGACTACGAGCTTGCACAAATGATTTGCTAGAGTAAAAAATTCTTTCTATCCACGGGCGCTCTCAGCATTATCTGTTTGTCTAATCATGCGAAACACGGTTCGGATAGTTTGCGCTTGCATACTGTAAGTGTAAGTGAACAAAATTAGAGTTGCCTTCAGCTCCACATTGCCTTTTAAACATACCACGTTGCAGTGAATCATCCTGTTGTCTACTGAGCAAAATGTCTAAAACTGCTGGGCAGGCAATAGTTTCTTATACCTAAGGACCCAACAAATTCGGGCCACAACAAATGAGGGATTCGTGAAATAAGTTGAATCTAACTTTAAGCGAATAAATGAATATACGGTTCGTGTACGCTGTTGTGGTCAATGGAGTGACGGAGTTTTTGTTCAGCTTTTCTCTTGGAGAGTTCAAGTCATTACCGGACCCAATGGGCTACTTATATCCACACCATCAATTTGTTGTTAAGCAAACAGAGTACTTCCGATGTATAGACTAATCAGATTTTTAAGTTAATCATTACGAACACTCAATGGTAACTGGTTGGTGGATCTAATTGTGCGTATTAAGTGACAGACTTGAAGGAAATTGAATTTTGAATGTCTGGTTTGTACTAGTAAAAACCGTTGCAAGGAACTCTAGAATTTAACCTATTCGAAGAGGTCTTTCCGAAAGCCACTTTATAGCTATGTTTGGAACATACAGCCTGCCTGTTTAGCTGTGTGAGTTGCCTGTTCAACTTGAGTGACCTTATCTATTGATGGGTTCCGTTGCATGTTACCATCACTTCTTTGACGTGCTTAATAGTTTAAGTGTATAACATTGACTATCACATGGTGAAGCACGAGATCGCGCAATGAAGCGTCACCGTCAGCTGAGTGTGGGATATGCCCTATCAATAAACATATTCTATCAATCTTGTAGTCCCTTAAACTAACTAGTCCTCTCTAGGGAAAGTTTACTGATTGTGATGGATAGGTTTGACTCAAAGCTTAGCTGTCGAACTGTGTCTAGATAGGGTTGACAAAATGGCACATAAAATGACTGTCTTACTCAGTCCTGCTGTTGTGTAGATTTAGGCTGAAAACAGAGGATTTATGCCCGAAAACGACGAGCGTAGCCAGAACACGTCCGTTCAATATATTCAGCATCCGTATGTTCGTCACTACAAAATTAAAACGACTATCATTAGCACTGACTCGTTGGTTTACATTTATATATTGCGAATTTGAAACTGTTGTTCGTGAATGAGTGAATAGGTCAAAGACCTCTTGCAGGCGTGTGAATGGACCTGCCCTCATCAGCTGTTTTCACTAAGATTTAAACATTATTTCCAACATTGTAATCATTGTATTGTCTGTTCACTGTGCGGTCCACCTGGTCATCTAGGCGACAGGCAACCGTTCATCTTGATAGGTACTGTTCAACGAAAGCCCAGTGGAGTTAACATAGGTCGGTCGGTCGGTTCCTGTTACAGCTGATAAGTTAACCGACTTTGAATTGTTCACATCCATGTAGAGAAGTGTGCCTGTGTGGTGAACATTCTTCCACGTGACATTGCTTGTTGGACTTTCGGAGAAAAAAACAGCTCCGCTGACCATTGAGAGCAAACACGCACACCGCTCATAACTAACCGTATATTCTGTTACCGATTAACCATAGCACAGTTTCAATTATGAATTGTTTCAGAATGTAATGTTCTCTTTTGGTGTCATATTTCGTGATAGAAGAATTCAAGGGCATTCTACTGCCGGTGACTTTAAACAGGCAGGATTATCATGGGGTGTGTTTTTTAAGGGTCCAAAGTTTCCACATTTAGAAGTGTTAAAATGACATATTAGAGCATCTGAAGTTTAAATTATAAAGAGATCTGATAAAACCTGACTACCTCGTGCCCCTAATGTTGCTTGAAGTTGTAACATACTAACTTCGCCCACGCGCTGGGCAATGCCTAACTCTGACATTATAGAGGGTAGCGAGAATTCGAAATGACGGCAGTCTGGTGGATAAGCCAAAGGCATGCGAATGGATTTTGTGTTTACACTGGAGGTGATTAGTCTCGTTTAGTTCACGAGCGATTTGAAGCTATTTGAAGTGAGACTGTGATCGTCATGTTGAATAAACCCAGGAGAAGTTACCGTGGTGTTCGTGGTGCGATTGTGTGACGAAAGGACGGTCGCTGTAAAGGTCGAGAGAGCATTTCTTCGAAACAGTGTTTTCTGCAAAACAAAGACCCTTTAAAAAACAATATACATACAACTCTCGAAGGGACACTAGAAAGGTTAGTAGAGTTTTCCTCCTTTTTTATCTAATGATGTTTCACTTGTGTACAACAAAGCTTTCGCATCACCTTTGCACGTTGTTCAAATCACTTGAGGTCACCTTGGAAGACAATACAAAATTTGTGCACAACGATCTGCTGTCCTCTCTGTTATGCAGTCGCCTACACTGACATTTCATCAAATCTTTTACAAATGTCCTCGCAGTTCTGATCGTCTTCCAACAAACCACGATAACTCCGCAATATCTCCACGGAATATTATGGCGGTCATCGCGAGTGTTTGCGATCACCTTCGCTGAGTCAAATTTTTGATCACCGTAACTTGTTTGAAGTCTGTAATTTTTCTGTCGCATTCGTTCCTCTTTTGTCAGCAATAGTCTAGTGGGGTACGACTACTCAGTAACTCATTCTTCATCACTACAGGTTTATGTAAAACTTCATGTATTTACGCAGTGATTTTGAGCAATAGAACGTGACGGATAACTCATGCGTTTGAACAGTTTTGCTTAAAGGCAGCCTATCAATCAGTTTAGTTAAAAAAGGACATTGCAACCGCAGTTTCATTTCAGGCTAAACGTTAGGAAAGTTCGGCGTGGCCCATGAACAATTCAGCGAGGGATGTAGGTATGACATTATTTTACTTGATTATGAAGACAGACAAGGATCATTTGAAGCCGTCGTTCCGAACTCCTGTCCACTCGAAATATTAAAACTTTCATCTTTAGGAAAGCATTCTATACAGTGATAGTGATGAAGGTGATTAATTCACATGCAACCATGGTCAAAAACAGCTGGTTCCTCAAGGTTCACAGATGCCAGACGTTCCGATCTAAGCGGCAGCATCATACTGTCTGTCGCAATGTCTTCACGAAATTTTGCCTCCAGCTTGTGAGTACTGTGGGAATTTTACAATCTGCGGGATTTTGTGTAAGAACAACGTATTGGGCGTTTGTTTCAATGTGACACACTGTGACGAACCGCTTAGTACCAATGAGAACATGTGCCACTGACCTACACAACTGAGTAAATCTCCCGCAGGTAGTTGTTGAACCACCGTATTAAAACATCACTAATTGTAGTGGTGCACGAAGGCTGTTGAAGATGATTCTCCACAGAGATTGATCCATGAAAGATAATTCTTCGTGAAACATTTTTTCCACTCAACTCAGCTTCTTAAGTAGATTTATACAGTAAAAACATTATAATTGTGCTTTTCCATTATTTGTGGTCTTGATACAGCATGCTTATTATGGCGAACTGTGGTTATACTAAATTCGAAACAACAAACAAAAGTGTACACAGATGAACGTGAATGCACTGAGAATTTCATGCACGATCTAGTTTCTTTCAACAAAGTAGGTCTACCTGTTTTTCGGGTAACTTTTGCTCATGAGCTGATCTGCATTTGTAAACAGGAGTAAATTGCAAATTCAGTTTTGCTCGTTTTCAAGACGACAGCTTCACAAGGATAGACTAGTGCAAACGGCACTGTAACGTTAATAGTTCTTTTAGAAACGAATTGACATCAACGTTACTGAATCCGACTTAACAAATAATGAAAATCTTCGAAAAATTGGAGAGAAAAAATGTTCTAATAGACTTTGCAGATACTCTTTCCAACTGCTTTCATAAGCTCATCTTTGAGTCCAAACATTCAATGAAGCTTTCTTTCTCACAACACACCGTTACAAAAACAGGATGTTATACGAATGTTATTTATCTTATAAAGTGAAAACTGATCTGATTTGTGAGGGTTTCGTTTTGAAACCGGCCTATGAATTTGACGTCTTCCAAACGATGTTCAACAGACTGCATGCTTTGATATCCAAAATTTTCAGTGTAAATTGCAGTAGATGAAATATACTAGAAGAGTCGTATTTAGCATCCCATAGCTGAAACAACTGTTTTGTTCAACTAAGACAGTTGCGTTGTCCGTGCAAACATTAAAAACTGTTTAAAGATATCAGTAGTCTTGCTTGAGACGCGAACACTAACAGTGCACACAACGACTGATTTACACCATAACATCTCTATAAATTCATATACACTACAAAACCTTACATGAAGAGATAACAGAGCAAAACTATCATTTTAAGTAGAGTAATCAGATCGATTTCTGTGAATAGTAATTTGTTAAAATTGAAGAAGAAGTTAAGGTTGAACGTTCTGGATGTCATGCCAGCGGTTGCCTGATATGAGAGTAGTTTTCATCGCAACCGTGTAGATTCGCGTACCTATTGAATAAACCGTAATCAATTTACCAATAGTTTGCTGCCCCTGTGTCTCACAAAGTATTGCTGGAACCTCCATAAATGTTGTTCAGGGTTTTGATGATGCAATTTGTTCTTTATCACATTGTTAATCCATCTCTTAAGTTATTGTAATGTATTGAACAAAGGTTCCGTTCCCTGTTTACATTCATTAGATAACAGCTATTAACAGATAAGGTAAGACAGTTTTTCCTCCTCATTAATGCAAATTTCTGTAAGTGTTGCATTTGTTTACCTCACTTTTAGGAAATGGGTATCACCTCTATTCTCCTCCTCATTCCGCGATGAACTAGATGCATCTAGTCCATCTTTGACGGAAATTAATAGTAATTATCAACTGGTTTGACAAAAATCACAGGATAAAGCAAACAGTCGAGGTGTTTTGTATAAACACTTGTCAGTCAGCTATCAAAAGGAGTTGTAGTTAAATTAACGATTGAAAGTCATTCCTTAGATTTCATAGCGGGATATGGGAGTCAAACGGAACGAGGACAATCGACTACTATATGGCCGGTGAACAAAGCTGACATTCAAATGAAATGAATTTGTCCACAGTGCACTTAAAGTGAACCTCTAAAAGTTAATTGCTTCTATACTATCGTGTCCTTTCTTAGTTAAGCTTCAATCTACGGTAATTGGAACTGACGCCAGTAAATATTCGAAGCAGGAAACTATTATTACTGTCAGAAAAAATTACCGATTCAATGTTAACCTTTCGTCTTGAAAAATATGTGCGAGTGCAGACTTCGAAGAACCGCAGTTACACAAAATAAGCCAGGGTACAGTTGAAATATTTTTAAGTTTCTAACATCTGTTCCTAATTATAAAATGAATTCAAGTCAAACCCCTCCAGTATAGTTCACAATGGTGTTAGTTAATTGTCTCAAGTCAATTGCAATTTACCTCGTTAATCTACATATCAAATCATTTCTGTTCCATTTGTCAATGTCAGTTTACCACAAAGTGAAATCCCAACCAGATTAATTGGACGCTCATCGGTTTCTCATCGTGTCGAGAGAGAGAGAGAGAAGCGACTGAGGCACCAGCAGTAGGAGAAGTTGAAAGTCAGTGCCACGCACGAATGCATGGATTAGATTCAGTTTGAAGAACTTCCGTCTCAGAACAAGGACGTAAATTCGCGAGCGCGCGTCCAATAACAAGTCCACCTACCAGTTGGTTACGTTTGGCCGGAGAACAGAACAAATGCATTTGCAATCAAACGTGAAAAGTCTCCTCCGGCAAGTGGAAAGGAATGTTTTTCTGTGATTAGTATAAACGACCATCTACATCTTTTGAAGGCAGTGGAACATTTTTCGGTAGCTCAGGCAAACAAATAACAGGCATAGGTAGTGGATGTCTGTAAACTGTTCCAAATGATGCAATCTGCTCAGGTCACCAAGGTTTTCGATTATAAGTCCTTGTTATTAATCACACATAACTGCAGTCCATACTGGGGTCTGATTTCTGTGGTCAACGTAAAGACCACGGTGACCCAGTAATTGGCCCAAATCCATATATTTGTTTGCGAAACGAAAATTCGTCTGACCACCTAGTAACTATGAACCTGCTATGAACTGAACAGTGTAGCCAAGTCTCAGAGTACATCATTTTTCTTCGAAGACAGTGACAACATACTGATTTTAAGACCACCACCAATTACTAGCGTGTGACACAAATGTTCTTTTCCTGGATATAATTGGTTAATGGCAATAAGGCTATAGATGGTCTTCCTTAACAAACGCTTCAAGCGCCACCTTTTAATCATAGTTACATCGTTCATCAATTCGCACCCATGAAGGTTTGGGTGGAACTCAAGTTACCTGGGAAGGTGAAAATTCATTCGAATATCAGAATAGTGTGCCCGATCAGGCAGAACAAATTTTCCAGGACACTTTAAGAGTTGTAAGTGACTAAAAAACTACTTGCCCTTCTTTGTCTCCTTGTCAGACAGAACTCGATTCTGTAGAAGGAATTTTCGAAACAGCGCATTGTAATCCTATTTGAAGACTTCTTTGACACAGTGGACTATGCGAATTGTCTTAAATCCACATATCCCCACAAAACTACAAGTCCACACTGGCGGAGTAGTGACAAGTATCGACTACTTGTACCACCACTCAGACACTGTTGGTTCACTTTGGGCACAAACTGCTTACTCGTTGTATGGCAAAATAACTTTTCGTAAATGATTATAACTTCGTACACTCCAGTATGGTTTGACAGTCCAAGTTCCGCTGGATCATGTTACTAGAAATGTGAAGCAGTTCATTATTCCCTAGACTTCATCGGGCTAATTATTCAAAAGTCATCAGGAAAAATGTGTCCTGAATGAAGGTGAAAGAAAGATAACTAAATCACATATAACATCATTTGTTGCTGGAGTGAGAAAGTTCACACTTCCTATTTGCATTTCCCATATTATTCACCAGCCAGATGAGCGATCTGTACGCCTAACCGACCTCACCTTTCTAACTGGACTTGCATACAATCACTCGGTAGGTAGCCATTTTTGACTTAGTCAACCTAAGTGACGGTTTATCTTTGAGCCAATTGATTCTGCTAGGAACCCAGCGACTGTGCCCAGCAATATTATAACTCTGAACGACTGAGATGTGTTCACTGTAAGTATTCATGTTTCTTCAATAGTAGGGTTACGATATTCAGGTAGAATTTTGTTTCAGCTTGGGGAGACGTTTCCAGCCAAATGTAACTCAACAGTCAATCGTGGATCGTTATACCTCAGTAACTAGTGATGACCGCACTGGTCAAGAGTTTCCACTGTAAAGTCGACAATTCGTTGGGAACATTTGGCCTCCACGTTAGGAAGAACAGAAGCGAGTTTGAATGAACGGTATGATTTCAAGGTCTAAAACATCCACTCTGAAATGTCATTCCTATTCCTGAGTTTTATGGGAAACATCAACGGATGAAAGAAAACAGGAATTGTCCATAAGTTTTAGCCAATGAAGTAGGCGTTAGATTGTTCTGTTCGTCAAATGTGCTCAACTTATCGTCCGAAGCGCTATTGTGTGTTATGAATGAGCCCATTATTGGCTTTGCTAGATCACTGAACTTTCATTCTGTTTTGTGTTATTTTTCGATCTGGTGGGTTTTCGGGTTTTACCCTCAGCATCAGCTCTATCCATCGCGACGTCACGTTGCATTCACCGAGTTGCACGAAGTTGTTTCCTGAATTCCGACTGAATTACCGTGACAGCTGAACCGCACACCCTACACAACGGAATAGTTGGGCTAGTGTCAATAAACTAGAACTAAACACACGACTCCAGAAATTCCCCTATGAATTGACATTAGTACCACAGGAGCTATACACTAGATGCCAGATGTGCGTTCACTGTGCTTTGGAGCCATCTACTTAAACCTATACCAACTTAGAAGGCAGCGTGTTTGTGATTTCACCAGTCTGATTAGGTTGAGTTCTAAGTGACGACTGAGTTTAACTCAACGAGGCCGGGAGCACAAGCCCGTGCATGCTGCGGATCCAGCAGGTGTTCAAGAGTGAGTTAGCCTTTAAAGCAGTCACACCATCGGTAGACGGGAGCTTGCATTCAGTTTGTCTCCAGTGATGGTTACGCGATGAAGAAAGACGGGTATCGCGGAAAAAACAACTCACCATTATCGACAAGGAACACGAAAATTTGCCCACTCTGTATCCCTGGAATATCGCACAAGTGCTGGTCAACAACGCCACGTTAATCAGCACATAGCCTGCATAATTAAACATTCACGTTCCGAACTATTGATGCTACACCTACGCAAATAATTTTAGTAAACCGGTGACAGAGTTCGTTACTAACTGCACCAAGTTTTGCATATTGTGATTACACTCAGAAAACCTTTGTGACCAGCGTCTTCTGACGCTGCGGCTAATCCATCATAGCCGATTGTCGGCGATGTTCTATTAACGCGGTACAAACTCAACATCGGTTGTGCCACTGGATTGAACACTAGGACCCTCCTGTCAGGCTTAGATAACAGGTATTAAGGTATAAGTTATTTATGGTTGGAAGGTGAACCAGGCCAACAGCAACAGGTATTTACTTGGTGCGTAGTTAGCAGTGTCCCAAATATTTCTAAATAACAACACTCTACAACAGAAAGTTTGGACCTGTCAGAATCCTGACAGTAGAGTGGAAATCACTTTGACAGCTGCGAATCACACAATGAAACCGTGAAAGATTCCGGGATACGGAGGGAGGAAAAACTGATACGAGACTGCTCTCTAACTGACAAGTTAGGGAGCAGTCTTAAGGTCGAAAGTCCATCCAGAGAGGCCGTGAATCGTTTAATTCATGTGATGGAGTCAAGGCAAAATGTGTTGTTTAGTTTACTGCATAACGCTGATCGTATATTCCGTCCGATATGATGAAGAAAGATGAATAACGGACCGTGTAGTTGTTGCGGTAATTTTTGTAGCTGAAAATATCACGAAAACACCGAAAAAGTTAATATGTCTGTGGCGTCCACACTAACACAATGGACAAGGGTGGGGACGCTGACCGTACCGTACCTCCACTTTTAGAAGATGTGCTGGGCTTGGATTGTCAATTGTATCAGGCATTCACCAGACAAACACAGATGCCTCTATAATTTAAATCATCCTTCGGATCGTGGGGTAAAATACTGATAACGTAGGGATACTTTGCACACTGAATACTACACTGTGGATGGGTGATTTATCTGAACACGTACACGACAAATCCAGCCTAAGTAAACAGCATGCGCGAGCAGGTGTACCGTCGATGTGGGGATAGGCTTCACAGAGCAATTTAACTGGTTGAACAGCAACTTGTCATTTTATGACAGGGTTATTCGAATCCTTATACACGCGTGTTCTCAGTTAGCTGACGGACACTGAAGGTACCTATACAAAATGCAGACCATACTAAGTGTCCACACCAAATTCAAGAAGATGAGGAATGAGAAGGATGAAACTCCTCAACTAGAGAAGGCGTTGTCAAAAATACTGCGTCCTATGAAACAAAACAGGACAATTCGCTTCACAGCTTTCGAAAGTATTCAACCCACTGGAACCACAATTCTCAGGCTCTACGGATTGCCGGAAGTTCACAAAGCGAGTGTACTTCTTCGACCTATTTTGGACATGTGTAAGTCACCATACCAATCGCTGGCTAAATGGACCCGTCAGAAAGAGGCTGTCTAAACATAACCTACAAGACTCTTTTAATTCATTATTGCAATCAGCGGGCCAAACCCAACCGGACAACAAACGTTTCCTCTAGACGTATTGTCCTTGTTTACAAATGTTCCACTGAAAGAGACGACAGATTATTTGTGTGATTATGTTGTGGTTAATAACCCAGATGCCGTTGTACCCCCACCAGAACTGAAACAACTGTTGCAATTTCATACCCATAAAATAGAGTTTAAATTTAGTGGGGAACTATATAGACGAATATATGGTGTTGCAATGGTATACCCGTTGGGGCCGTTGTTTACGGACACCTTGATGGCGAAGCTTGAGAATGACAAGTTAGAAGAAAAATATTGGTGAATTCAGTGTATATAAGCGATATGTGGATGATTTCATGCGTGTAGTTAGCGAAAATGCAAACTCAACGGATATCTTAGCCATTTTCAACTCGGCCCACACAGACGTAACATTCACATTAGAAGCTGAACCTAACGTACTCATCAAGGGACTTCTGGTGGATCGGTTAAACATAAAATCTATAGGAAACAAACCTGAAATGGGCAGTATATCCAGTTCAGCAGCTTTGTCCCTCTAAGGTAGAGGAGAAATCTCATAAACTGCATGACCACTAGAGCCAAGAGAATACGTACATGGGATACGGTCTCCGATGACCTCATATTTCTACGCACACTCTTCTTACAAAGTGGCTATTCAGAAAGTTTTATAGACAAGACTATGCAACGTCGCGAGAAACAGGATAAAATGACCATAGCGGAATAGAAGGCAATATTTATTTTACTACTGTTCAAAGGGGATACACTTGCCGGAACAAACACTAGCAGACCCAACACTGCTATCAATAGAACATTCTATGTTGCAAACCTACGTGTTTGTTCCAACTCTACTCCGGTTAAAGAACAAAGTTCCCGCTTCTGCAGCATCCGTTTGTGCGTACTCATTTACTTGTTCCTGTGGAACTAGTTACGTGGGTCGCAGGACCAGGCGTTTGTCCGAACGTATCCGTGAGCATCATCCAGCCTGGATCAATAGCGGAGTCACCAAGACGAGTACCAGCGCAATTGTTGCACACCTCGTTGATACAAGTCATATTGTCAACCTGGCCTCCTCGTTTCGTCTGATTTACCGAGTCAAAAGCATTCACTCAAAAGCTGTCAGATGCCGAATTTTGGCCACGGCTGAAGCGATCGGAATTCGACTGAATAATCCACCTTTGTGCACACAGAAGCGCTTTCTTCAGGCGTTGAGGTTGCCATGGCCAAACATCCACACCACAGCCGATTAAAAACGCCATGGTTCCAGTTACGTCATAATGGGGAAATAATCGTATCAAAAGGTTGTCCCCGTGTTTGCCTATGAAGTGTCTGACCTCATTTGTACTTACCATTTGCTTTGTTCGCTTAGCCCTAACAACTGTGTTTCATAAAAATGTTGTGCATTTGGCCTGATGATGAATAACCGAAAACGAGCTTGATCGCTACACCATTTTACTGAAGCTACACCTCACCAGTGTCGTAAGAGCCACAGAAATCAATGGTCTGGAAAAATAGATCACTGTTTAAACAGTGGCCTGGTAGATTCGCTCTTCACAAAGCAGTTTATGTTTGAAAAATGCAGGCTTTTTCCAGACCCTTACCAACGATGAACACTAAGCGTTCGTGAACAATAATTGTTACGCCTGCAGAGCAATGAAGCCATAACTGCAACCTGAATATTTCACATGGGGACTACAGCACAGCTTTGTGGGACAGTTTTTTGTTTTAGTGAGTTGCATGAAGACGTTTTGTCGTGTAATTTTCTGCATTCTTATGACTACCATTTTTGGCTGTTCATCTTTCTGAGGGAATGAGGGGAGGTGGAATAGTTTTGCGTCACCGGTCTAAACAGGCATATTTTTGAGTAAAAACCGAAGGTAATGACTAACTGAAGTTTTCTTTGTAAGACAGAATCACCACTGATTTGTCTTTAGGTGACAGTGCCGTACATATTTTGCTGATAACTGGTGGTAACTCTGACCTTCATGGATTGTGGCTCCGTATTCTATAGTATATTTATCAGTCACAAAAGTGTCTCAGTCAGCACAACGCACAACCCTGTTAGTCAGAAACGAAGTTGCAGCGGCTACCCACAAAGGAGTGTAAAGGTCCGTAACAGGAAAACAACAATTCAATATCAGATGAAATTGGCTGCTTGTTAAGAACGTTTTAAACTGTTGTTCAGTTGAACTTATCTTTGCAATGCTGTAGATGACAGGACGGAACTGAAAGTTAAAGGAATGCATGCAGCCGTTAAGTTGTGCATGTAAATTTCAGAACGACATGTAAGTCTTTCAGGCAACAAATCACCCTGACTACCAATTAATCTGCTAGTTCATTTGAACTTGTAGAGACACCAACACAGTTAGAACACAAACTTACAGCAACACACTCATTAAGCGCTTGTCAAGGAGATTAATGACATGAACGGATAATTGCAAAGAACCAACGAAAATGCACCCTTCGTTTACCCCTCAACTTGCTCAGTGAATAGCTCACTGACTTGACTGACTCAAATCTCTTGTCTTATTGTATGTATTCACCAAAACAATCATAATTGTTTTGCTTTCCGTATTCTTGTAATCCATTTTCTACATCAAATGGATAAACGTTTCTGCAAACGCTCTTATAAGCACAGGAAAGCTGAAAAGAAAGTGTCCACGAAACAAAAGCCTATGCGAGATAATTAATAGCCCAGTCTGGAAAACAGCAATATGAAACCAAATTCATAACTGTTAGAGAAACGTTTACCCTCCATTCCGTTTTAAGAATAAAGTTGCCCACTACTGCCTGACGATTGCAGATGATATTAACAGGTCACCCTGAATATTTCGTTAAGTTTGTAAGAACGCGCCTTTCGGTTTTCTGTTACGCTGACAAATCTGTCTTTTTCAATACGAATTTGCTTTGACGACAACTTATGCGATCTATTTAGAATTCCAGACAAAGCTTTATATTAAACAAGCTAAACAGTGATTTTTGTTATACAGAATGTACCATCCAGAACGATAAGACGCACGTATTATGTCAATATTTGGTTAGTAAGCATTCACAGTGTATTTGAGCGGTGAAAGGCAAAACCATCCCTAAGGTATGTCGTCTGAATTCTCTCCAGTGTAACTAGGCCAGTCTTTCATTCAGAGCAACTCCTCTGGGTTTGTGAATCAGCTGTCATTGACCATTTGTAATTGGCATACGTCTGTCCATCAAAACGATCCGCTATCAGAACGTGCAGTTCTTTTTATCTATAAAGACATTTTCCTTTCAGCAACAGTTTCAAGTGATGTGCTGTTCTGGTGGCTGCAATCACTCAGATAAGCGTGTTTCGATGAGTATAACTGTTCGGTTCCAATAATTTAACCATGGTGGATTTCATAGTGTTCACTCTCTCTTCGTTGGTGATGCGATGCGAGTAAGTTGATAACACACTGGTTAAAAAAGATCGCACATATTTGTAGCTGCATTCACCGCAAATCCCATACGATCAGGTCAGGGCTACTTGTGACATTTGCAGTTTTATCGGTTATCGCTTGCTTGAAATCACGGTCGTGGAACCAACGATCATTAAACCTTCAAACGCCCATCTGTACCATTTTTTTTCAGACAGTCCTCTGTTGTTTCAAGATCCGTAGTGTAACACGAAAAACTTATTTGTATAGCAGCCACTTGCCATGGAGGCCTCGTTTGCTAGTCTTGCGTCACCCTTACAGCAGTTGCTTTGGAATCAGTTCCTCAGCCAGCCTTCGGACAAGTCTCAACCGACGAAATAGGCTCAGCACCAACATGTGTTTGCTCAACCTCCATTTGTTCAATGAAGTTTGCAACTAGTCTAACCGCGAAATGTTGAAGAGACGCTATATACACTTCAGACATTCAGTGGATAAGATGTTCTCGTTTCAATGACATAAGAGCGTGGACTGCAAAACTGCATGATAGACAGGTAACGTGGTTTTCAGGTTCAGACTGCGATTCTCTCAGTAGATCTCTCAACATTCCCGGAAGCATCGATAATCACAGTCACTGGTAACCATGATATGGGGATAGTTCGGAATGTACTTTTTCAAGACCAGGCTATCACAATATCGTTGTCGTTATGTTCTAAGTCTCGCAACGTTTGTAATTTATGCAACTCCTACATGCATATACTAGATGGCCTATCGGTAGCTTATCAGCAGGTCGAGAATTACTTGTTGTAGATTGTCAATCTAATGGCGATGAACAAACCAAACCGGCCAACTAAGTAAGGAGTCACCTTGCCACTTTCGGAATATTTTGCGGCAAATCCTTTTAAATGGGTTTTTGCGAATTTCCACAGTGGACGGCAACCATACACAAACAGCGTGAACTTTCATTACAGCACTTCCTTCAGCATCAACGTTGATTTTCCATACGGCACATCCACAAGGCCGCTTCAGGGGTTTACAAGTCAAAGCCTCTATGATATCCGATCAGTAGATTTTATTTAAGTAGTGCATTCCGGGGAGGGGAAATCGCCCGAATGTTGAAAACTCTCGAGTGTTCGGTGAGGGAGTTGCATGGTCCACCGTCCTGTAGGATTTCTGACTTCTAGGATGTAGTCGGTCGGCAAATGAGAAGTGAGTGAACACCAACCAGTATGAAAACTTTTAATGATTTTATGGGACTGGGTAGTTGAGGAATATTTCACATTTTTGAAATCAGAAAGTTTCAACCAAAGAGCTAACCCGAAGTTAAGTGCCGCACTGCCGCTTTCAGATTCCTGATAGTTCAATAAATCAGCTGTAAAAGCATGACAGTGTAACTTACACTCATTGAAGTGTGGCTGCTCAGCTGATTGCAGTAACTTAACAGGGAGTTAGCTATGATCTTATATTTCGAAACCTGCCCGATAAATACTGATATAAGCCAATATACCTGTGTCACCATGGCAATCCAAGTGCACACCACCCACGAAGGTGATCGTTTGCCACCTCCCAGCAAACGACCACCTCGTAAATCTCCGCTAGATCTTCACAACAAGGAGGGATTGTATCGTTATGCTACCACATTCTGTGACTTTGTCACTCACTAGTGTGCCCAGTATTAGTTGGCTGTGATTTGATTTCTACTACCATAACAGAGAACAAAACAGAGAGTTGAGTTTACCTACATTCTGTAACTACAAGTTCATATTTGTTCTCGCCACATGCTTTAGTTCACCGTATGTGGCAGCCTGTCAGACCATGAATAGTGTGCATTAAAAATTCTACCGTTGTGTTCAAGTTTGGTTCCGGGAGGGATGATTTGCACTTCTATATGTGGTTGAAGTTTTAGACTTGAATGTGAGGCGAATTGTCTGCTTCCGGTCACTTGTCACCGGGCCAATTATGGGCAATTTATATGACTATGATTGTCTAGCTAATGAAGCGAAATGCGGTTTGGCATGCAATTACGCCCAAAAAAATTTGGATGAAGGGACAGACCGATAGTCAAGTTAGCCTCGTGATTCTCGTACGTTCCACTGAAGTTTATGGTAGACAGATAACCCAGACACTCAGCTCAAGACCGACTAGTCCAAGTGTGATGGTTTCTGTGATGGCTTGATTGCAACAGTCACCTTTTTTAATGAAAGGCAGAACGGCATTTGATGAGCTTGATGGCTCAGGTCAGCGAGCCTAAGTACTCTAATTCAATAAAGCGTAAAGAAAGCACATTTAAGATAAAGTTGGCTTCTCGTATGTGTAGTACCGACATGTAGTTTAGAAAGTAAACCTGAGTGTAGGATCCGCCTGATCTTCTCGAGAGAAGCATAAGAAGGTAAACGTGAAAGAAGTTATTCATTGAGATGACATATTGGAGATTTTACTAACCCAGACTAGGCTGAGTGTGAGTAGCGAAAACGTTTGATTCGCAGTGAACACTATGGGACTACGTTAATTAGTGAATCAGTGGTTCAGTCACTGGTTTGGTCTTTTGATCTACGGCCGTGAAAATTGAATTATTTTCCACAAGGGAATTATTGGTTCGCGTAATCTAAGCAGGGCACGATAGTATAGTATCAGTAATCACTGTGCAATGTTCCAATCAAACCAAACTGTATTTTCTATGATGAGCTGAAAGCGAACAACCATGCACATTTAAACTAAGGTTACAATCGTCCAACAAAACTGTGCTTAATAATAAACTGATATTGGTACTTCAAGTAAGTATTGCTTTTGTTGATTGACTGTGCACCAAATATTATGTTGAAAGTGTGATGAAAAAAGCCTGTGAGTGAAGTGCGGTTGCTGTTGTCAGTTAGTTGTGATGCTGAGTTTGCTGCCAAATTTAAATTACGCTAATGCTGTTTGTTGCGTAATCCATCGGTTTAACCGCTGTTTGAATGACGTCTGTATTGGCTGAATAGACCAGTGCCAAAGGCAAAGTATGACTGAACAATGGGTTAGTGCATGCTATGACGTAACTGGCAAGATCAATACAATGAACTTACCGAAACCTGGCTCTGTCCATTACAAGGAACAACACTGAAATAGGTCATCCTGTTGACCGGCTCAGCTGATTCTAAGTTCTGGGATGCCGTCGAAACCTCCATATTATCAGTGTTTCCTGATGCGGCACTGCTCAGTATTGCCTTGTGGCCCTGCTAGTGCACAGCCTGTGAACTCAAGCAGCTGCTCTGTCTCGATTTGAAGTCTAACTTTAATTCAATGTATTTCTCGTTGCCAATATTATATTTCGTACACTCTAATGTTTCCCTCCCGCAACTGAATAAAGCAACTAGAATGCCGATATATCACGATATGTTTGTTTTTCCGGTATTGTTGAACTGAGTGTCTAACAGTCAATTCTATAACAGCTCCATTCACTAACTACTGTTAAATTTTGGAACAGTGCACTAAAAGTTCTAAACGTGGTGTTATCCTTTAAAATTTGGTTTATGTAAAACAACTCTTTTGTAGTAGTAGTATGCTTCAGCTTGTTATTTGAAGCCCAGCAAAATCATCCATAGTAACTAACGACCGATTTAAAGTGTAGTTCAGGGAACTGAACGCTTCCAGTGAGCAATTAGTCAAGGTTGATAAATTTGATCCGAGATGACAGGTTTTACCTGGCTGAAGACAGACTACAATTCAACGACTGAAGTGCAAGTCTAAACATAGCGTTCTGTGTGTAACTCGAACA
Source organism: Paragonimus westermani (assembly GCA_008508345.1). Taxonomy (NCBI): domain Eukaryota; kingdom Metazoa; phylum Platyhelminthes; class Trematoda; order Plagiorchiida; family Troglotrematidae; genus Paragonimus; species Paragonimus westermani. The sequence goes on along the minus strand of QNGE01005328.1, from coordinate 9,230 downwards.
AATGCAGTGCGTATATGCATCCAGTTAAAGTTTCAAGCCGGTCTCTGACAGCCGACTTTATATGCTCATACATCATTCACTGACTGTCGTTTGTGGTGATCCCCTATTCAGACCCTATTCAAAATAACCTTATACGTTTCATTTGAGAACAGCTGTTATTGTTTTTCTACTTGTCTTATCTTTAAGAGGGGCAGGTCTGTTTGTGATACAAATTCATGTCATTCTTTGTGTTATCTGCCTATTCTGTCCAATTCTTTGGACCGAAGTAACACTTTGAAGAATATTACTAAACACGATAAGTATATTTGGTTTTCATGTCGACTAAAGCCGTCATTCTGCTAGCCTAAAGTGGCCGAATGCATCAGGATCATGCGCGAATGCACGCAATCCTCGAAATAATCATCATTGTACCCGTGGGTACAAGGACATGGGCCGTCTAGGGTCCTGTTAATGCTCTGAAAAAGATAATTACAAGTTTTTAGCGAAGAAGAAAAAGAAAGGAAGACAGAATAACCTTACATTTAAAAGTTAATGAACACGGGGATAAGCTGGTTGCTACGATCTAAGGCCAGCCAGTAATGTGGATGGTCGCGAACTTCCAAACCAGAAACATTGCACCTACCAACCTCGCTCATTTGGACGGTCAGGGCTCTCGTAGCCTATAACTACGACACTTCTTGGCCGCTTTGCGATTTCTTCTAACCAACAGCATTCACAGTAAATGACATACTCTACGACAGATATTCTGTCGACATGCGGAACATATGATCCAACCAAGGAAGGCTGTGTATTCGCACTGTTTGGGTTATCGGTGGCTGACTGGCCCACTTCTCAAACATGTACCCGCCTACTGTCACGCTGATCATGACGTCGGCCCACTTGACACAGGCTAACTCAGGGAGACAAAGATAATCGCACGCGGAGAGTCTGTATGTATCTTCCGCAGGAATAGGTGAGAGCTTTTGATCCGCAGAGGGAAAACAGAGTGCATATACTCCTTGTCTGTCTGTTCTGCTTCTTTCTAGTTCTCTGTGTGTTTCAGATTATGCCGATTTGTGAGACCCGTGAACTTGTCGGATGCGAAGGAGACAAGACTATTGCCTGTGTGCTTGTCACCTGATTGTGTAACACTTTCAATGGAGATTGGAATGGATGTTGATAAGCAGTGGTCATGAAGCCCAGTCCCCAATCTTCTGTGTGAAACAGTGACAACAGTATTTCATCATCATGGTTGAAAACTGCTAGACGAGAGATTTCATAACCTCGGGCTTTGTTATGTGTTAAACTATCAAGCTCAGAAACCAGCCTGGTGCCTCACAGTGGATCACCTGGAATGTTACAGCAAACCGCGGATTCTCTATGATTCCCAACTGAATAAGCAGATTTAGGTTAGTTGACTTGCCGCTGAAAGCGCTCAGCTTATCAAGTAGCCGCGACACATTGCAAATGCTTGTCACCTGTTTCACATCTAATCCCACTGACACAATCACAAATAGGTGTTGATGATTTCAATTTCCGTTCATAGTTGAGTTGCCTAGGGTGGTCTCTCCGTGGCCACTGCCGTTGTTTGTTCTTAGACGCGTGAATTGATGTAAAGAATATGTGACATGGGCACAATTGTAACACAGTTACCATTACCGGTGGGTCTCGCACATATGCCGAACGTAACATCTAGCCGCTTCACGTGCAAAGTAAGGTTACGGAGTTGTGTGGTCATATCACCAGGAAACACAACGATATCAAAGTGTTTATTTTTTTCCAAAGAATGAGAGAGGATATCGTAGAAGGCGATTTTGAGAGCATTCTCTGGAGCATATAAAGCCATAAAGACACTTCAGATAAACAATGTCTTTCCGGTCTGCTTAGGCTGACTATGACTGAAGTGGTATTGTCGCAGCACACAGGAGGTCAGTCAACGGGATCTAATCGAGCAGCCTCCGCTATGTTTCAGTGTTCAGTGCAGGCCCTACTTTGGAGTGGCTGTGAGAATCGGTTTCATCGCCACCAGAGGCCTTGAAAACAAAGTGACAACCTACAACATTACCTGAGTGCAAGCTCAAATGCAAGGCAACGATCTGATGATAAACAGGCGTTTCGAAGATGCAACACACGTCCAGTACCTGACAAGTGAGCTTGTTTCCAACAGCAGCCTGTTGACCCGCTCGTAACAGAGTACGAAGGTTAAGAGCACCAGAGTCTGTCGTTTTTCTTGGCTTGAAGAGGAGTTTCGGCAACACACTAAAACGATGAAACTCTATGAATTCGTCTGTCAGACCAATCAATAAGCCTGTTATTTCTTGGTCGTTTTTGTTTTCAGGAGAGATCCGTCTTGAGAGATCTCACTTCGAATCTCTGATTCCAGTGTTCTATCTATGAGATAACGAAATACAGGGTTTTTGTGGCTCCACTCGATGGTTCTGGCCCACAAGTTTGAAGTTTGATACAACAAGGGGCAAGATTTTCTTGGCGGATGCTGCCTGGAACTCTCGATTAGACATTTTGACCCAGATTACATTTAGAGGATTGGATAGTACGAAATTGCAGGAAGGAGAAATTCCATGTCTGTCTGGTCACTGTTTCATACAGTGGATCTATTCGAAACCACATCAGGCTTCTGAATGACGTCGAAAGTTTTCGACCATGTTGAGTAAAAAGGTGGCGGTCACGGCCCACCTGTGGGCAACCGAGGTAATCTTTTGCTTTCGAATGTTTATTCCAATCTGCTTCTTTTCTAATTGGAATATAACAGTTCCGCAACTATAAAATCAGTCCTGTTGCATGATCATAAGATCGCGCTTCACCATCCAAGCACTCCAATGAGGTCAACAGTACGACGTACATATCTGGAACTCCTGACTTTCGTCTGGTTATTCCCTTTTGACCTGGCCGACGTTGTTTTGCCGGGAAAGACTGTGGCCTTAGTCGTCATGACCTTCCAGATACATACGAACAAAAAAACTGGAGATACTTCACGGCTCCAGACAACCAGCCGTGTTATTGTGACGTTATTACAAAAGGTGACAAGCTACATTTTGAGGATACACAACAAACAGAGTGGTTAAAGCTCACTAAACAGAACTGGGCTTTCGAAAAACATCGAACGTTTTGCGATATTAGGCTTTTTTAGTCTAGCTGTTTGCGAGTTTATCATCGACGAACTCTTGTCCAGAGTGTCAGCGCTTTCTACCAAATAGCGCACGATAGATGATGTCGGCGTCGTATAGGATAAAGTTATTACAGGGAGCACAGCCAAGCACACACACGTGTTGTTCATTCTCTGATGCTTACAACGCAGAGTTCTGAGATTTTATCGCTCATTTGTATGCCGAAAATACTTTGCCCACCTTTGAGCCCCAACAATTATTCTTCTGGTATACCACATTCTCTTATTATCACCCTTACAGTGTACCACAACGTTTTGTACCGTTGCGTTGGCGAGCAGACATAAGAATTTGTAAACGGTGAAGTTTTCGACCGCGGGTTCCAATCATTTAGTCTACTTCAAATCAAGTTTTACGTGCTTTCTGTTTAAATCCTGTATAGCTAAGTTGGCGTTGCTAACGCCTACTAGCTCTTAATTGACCAGTAACGTTACATTTTTCAGTAACGCTTGAGACAAGCTAGTCGATCTATTTAGGAAGTGTATGGACAGTACCGACGCAGAGGCAAACTCCGCACTCTGTACACGTGTACGTTCCATATTTGACGTTCTTTCGAGGACTCATTTAGGACTCTCACTGATGCCCAAAAATGATCGCAATGGCGCTGCCATTGTTATTGGGTTGTCCGTGTGTCAATGGCATTCGTGTTCTGAGTGCTATGCTTTGTAAGAAGGCGACGTTGTTATTGAAGCCTGATTTATTTGCTCTACTGTGGAGAAATCCGATTCGAGTGCCAGATCATTCATTTCCCTACTTTGCGCAGCATGGGATTTCGATATTTATAATCCGCTGCTGCGATCTTCATATCCATGCTTTCAACAAATATAGACTAACGTAAATATTTGGAGTAAATCTAAATATGTCGCACCATTTGAGTTGACGCCTTCTTGAGAGTTCACCCTCTCGATGTTTGGGTGGACACAGAATACACGGTGGGATGGTGAAACAGTAAAGTTATGATAAGAATTCTCCGTAAACCTAGCTTGTATTCGTAGCGCAGCTAGTAGAACGCGTGCCATTTGAGGACATACGGTTTTTGTTACATTATCACTCCCGTGACGGTGAGACTGGACCTTGATGTGGTGTGACGGCTTGCGCATCCCGGTGACCTACGGTGCTAAACTGGACACAGTTACTCATACCAGGCAGGTCAACAGGTAGAAGTCTGACAAACCACAGTCTCCTGGTCCTCCAGGTTGGGGGTTGGAAGATGGTTGATATCTCTTCATGAAAAACGCACCACTTCTGGTACACCGCCACCCACCCGCTGCCTTGCGGTGCAGGCTATTGAGCCAAAGGCTTTGGTTGAGAACCCTAATCGTTCTCCTGTCTAGGTCTGGGCGTCCTGGCAGTATCTCAGCCCACACACAACCGTGAATACTCACAACACAAACAATTCCACACTGTATCGGTCGTCTCGCAGTATAAACCGGGTCGCCCTATCTGCTACATACAGCAGGGTGGATAGGCGAAAACATGCTACTGCTGACCCTCACCCCACTGTCCTATCAAATTTAGCTCTCAGGCCCCTCCCGATTCCCAATTCTGATAACTTCTCTGCAGGTCCCACAGCAGATATAATTAATCATAGTTTCACTGTGCCGATAAGTCCCAGCTCTCGCCACTCAGTCTCAGACCTCCCTCGTCCTGTGCTTCGACCTAGAACGCAAATTAACATAGGTGCCTTCAACGTTCGTACTCTAAAACAAATGGGTCAACAAGCTGCTCTCGCACGAACGTTAGACTCACTGCATATCGATGTTTGCTGTATCTCGGAGACTAGAATCCACAACAGTAGTCAACGTATGGAATTGGCAGCACCTGCACTTTCTACCCGATACTGATTATACACTTCAGGTGACTCTCCGGCTGCGGTTATCGGTCAAGCGAGAGTAGGTATAGTGCTCAGCACGACGGCCGCAGCTGCACTGATAGATTGGATTCCTGTTAATAGTAGACTTTGTGCCGTCCGCTTGGCGGGTTCTGTTATGGTCAGTTCTAGACGCGAAACTGTCAGAAATCTTTTCGTTGTGTCTGCTTATGCTCCAACTGACTGTAGTGACGTCGGCGTCAAGGACGTCTCTTATTCGAATCTGGTCGCTCTCCTCCGGTCGACACGTGGTTTTGCTATAGTCGTTCTGGCCGGAGGTATGAACGTCCAGGTCGGCCGCTTTGGTGAGGTGGCAGGTTTCGGACAATGGGGGGCGACTATTGCAGCTATGCGCTGAGCATATGCTGTTTTTAGGCAGCACTGGTTTAGGCATCATGCGCACCCTCCCATCGTGGCGCCCTCACTCTTTGAATCAGGCCCGGTCTCAGATAGACCACATAGCCGTTAGTTATAGGTGGCGGGGTTCCATTCAGGACTGTCGTTCTTATTGGAGCACGTACCTAGACTCAGATCATGCGCTGGTCCGTTGTCGTTTCGTACTCACTTTTGCTGAGCAACGACCCCACCGACA